>JAULBM010294626.1:0-15368 GCA_032357055.1 Geukensia granosissima | reverse complement strand
AGGGCAGATAATTCAACTTAAGTGATAGGGGAGCAGGGGGTATCCTTTGTGAGTTTTGCTCACAGTATGTCTTGTTAGTAACAGCAGCCATGTTTTTCAACGGATCAAAAATCGAAGCAAAAATTTTGTGCAGAATACCCTAAGAAACAATCATACAAAGCTACATCTAATTCCATTCAGTAGTTTCAGATTAGGTTTTTAAAACTTTAATTTATGAAATTAGCAAAAAAGGGCCATAACTCCTACAAGAGATAAGGTATTTCCACAAAAATTTACTATGTCAGAATTTGGATAAATTTAATGGTTTTTGAGATATATGCGAAAATCTATAGTCAGACCCTATGATCTATTTTTAGTAACAGCAGCCATGTTTTTCAACGGCTAACACTTTGTGCAGAATACCCTAAGAAACAGTCATACAAAGTTTCAATCGATTCTGTAGTTTTAGAGGAGATTTTTAAAACAAACTTCAAAATAAGCTATAAAAACACGTCAAAAAAGGGCCATAACTCCTAAAAGAGATAAGGGATTTCCTCAAAAATTTCACCACATGAAGATTTTATCATTCTGAACACTTTTGCCCCATGGCAGAATTTGGTTTAAGTTTACGGTTTTTGAGATATATGCGAAAATTTATGGTCAGACCCCTATGTTCTATTTCTAGTAATGGCAGCCATGTTTTACAATGAATCAAAAATCGAAGCACAACATTTGTGCAGAAAACCCTAAGGATCAATCATACAAAGTTGCATCAAAATCTCCATTCAGTAGTTTCGTCGGAGATTTTTTCTAAATGTTGACGACTACGGACGCCAAGTGACTGTAATAGCTCACATGGCCTTGGGCCAGGTGGGCTAAAAGGAAGATCAGCCAAAGTTGCATTTAGCAATGTCTACATGAACTTAAGATAGAGCTGCATGTGCAGGTTTCATCCCAGCTTTTTCATCTTAGAAATATTTTCACCTAAATTTTCTTTTGCTGAATAAAGCACAATCCAAATAGCTATACTGATCAACTGGGGCTATACACCTTCCCTGAACTTTATAAATGGGTCATCTTCTAAACCAGGTCATCTCCTCTCCGGACCCAATTTTAAAAAAATTGTCAGCAATATAGTTTACAAGGTCTACAACAAGACAAAAATTTATTTACCTGCCACAAAATTAAGGTTGAGAGCTTTGTAAACGAGTTGTATATATATATACACAACTCATTTACAAAGCTCTCAACCTTAATTTTGTATTTTGTTTAAACACAAGCTTGATCATGATGGTATACATATATTCCATCATGATCAAACTTATGTTTAAACAAATAATATATAGGCATTTTGACAATAATATATTTCTCAGTGAAAACTCTCAATAGCATATGTTTGTTATTCCTTGATTCTAATGTGTAATTCACTACATATGTATATGTATTTTTGGGTGTATCAGCGGTAAAATTTTTTAATGCAACATCATTGGCGCTTGTATCAAAACAGAATTTGTAGTTTGTTTTGACTCCTCATTTTTAAAACATGTATCAGGTTGATTAAAAATATGGATTGGTCCGAATGTAAAATTTTTAACTTTCAGCATATGTGGATTGCATCTTTCTGGCATATATTCCATATCCTTTCTGTTTTATATTGTTCTTGAGATGAGGTGCAATTTACTCGACATTTACTTATACTGGAATGACTTATCAATGAAGTGACAGCCAAATTACCTCAAAAATGCCAACATGACTGAGTTTCAAAGTAATCATCATTCATTGACCAAAAATTAAGTTTGTTTGATTGGGGTATAAGACCAATTAACATCACAATTTCTCAATCATATCATGATGGTCAGTTTTACTGGTGGAGGAAGCTGGAGTACCTGGAGAGAACAACCTTGGGCAGGTAACTGATAAACCTTATCATGCACAATGCAAGTTAAAATCTTTTCACGAGTGAAGCATGATTAATGCATACTGTTTTTGCATGGTAAAACCTCGGGACATGAATTCATGCCATATAGGTGATAGGCTACAGGTTAGTTTAAACCAGCTACTGGTACCTAGACCACATGGCCAGCCAGGTCTCCAAGATGAATCAGAGACAGAGGTTATCTTCTTAATAGATATATATTGCTAGGTAAGCCTGGATTGTATACCCGGTAAATGTTATATAATAGAAAACAAATATTTAGGTATTTATATATTTTATTGTAGAATTATTCCCTCCTTTACTGACTATCCTTTTAAATAATACAAAACAATACATAAAACATACTATGATTTAATCATATATGTATAAAGCCATGCCAAATTCACTGGTTTTCATTAGTGACAATTTTTCCTTAAAACAAAAGACTTGTCAATATTTATTTTTCATTTTTCCCTCTAAAATATAACTTTTTTTTATCAAAACTGGTTATTTTTTACTATTAAAAGAATAAGCAATAGAAAGGGGACAGAAAAAGCTAATTAAACACCAGAACACAAATTAACTTGGCATGGCCTGAGACATTTTAAAACATAGTTTTATCATATAAAATAATACATCGGACAACCTGGCAACAGATTGCCAATATTGTTACATTAAAAAATGTGCACCTCTGTCAAATGTTGACAAGAATAGTACAAAAATTGCTTCAAAATACAAAAATATCACATGAACATCAATGAATGCTTGATAAATGCTTTATAATGGTTTTATGATCAAATTTTAAAAAATGTTTGAAAATTTATAAAAACATACATATTTTTATCGATCATTCAAACATGATTTTTAGATATATTAATGGAATGTTCTTTATATAAGTATAACTGGCCAAGGTTAGCGAGATCTTACATCCATATTTGACCGATTGTTAGGTTTTTTTTAATTCATGAGATCAATATGAACATTCATTTCAATAATTTGCAATTAATAACATTATTTTGCCACTTTATTGCACATATTTCTCAACATTTAATGACTTCTACCATTTTCAGATTTTCACAAAATATCCACATAATGCCCCCATTTTTTTCAACTAAAAATGTTGGTTAACATGAATGGCACATGATAGAAATATACAATTATAAATATTAAAGTTTTAATACACAGGTGTCCAACAAATATTCAGACAAGTGCACACAATTAATTCATTAATTATCACAGTTAATTGATTTCTTCTTATTTACATAAATTATATGAATGACACAATCTACATACATATATAAACATCATGTAAAACACACGAAAAATTTAAACTGTATCATAATTTTCCATTTACATGCAATTAAAATTATAATTGAAATGTCATAAAACATTCAATACAAAGTCTCTTGCACATATGAAAACAGACATTTAAAATTTGAAAATAAAAATGTACACATAAATATTCATAAAAAATGAACATTTAAAAGAAAGAAAATAAAAATTTTGGCATGAGAAATATGCAAATTAATAACTATAAAAAAACTGACACGATCTGGTTATTAAAATAAAAATAAAATGGTAAAAAAGTAATTATAATTTAATTCCAAAGATTTCATAAAATCTTTAATGCATTTCTTTACCCTATACAAAGCCACTTATTTTGCTAAAAAAAAATCTTAATTAAAAGAGGCGAGAAATGAAAATCTTTTATTTCAATCCTAAAAAATAGATTTAAAAAAAGATAAAAACAAACAGCATATCAAAGAACACATTTTAAAAATCAAATTGTAAACTTTGGTGTACTAATGATGTTCCCGAGATCACAACATAGAATCCACTCTCTCTTCCAAGTTACGCAACTCATCCATGATTTGGGGTGGTAAATCTTCGTTTACCTGCTCGTCAAAGTATTTTCGGACATCAACAACTTCCTGTTGCCACATATCTTTGGGCAAACTGAACAACTCTTCCATGTCAACCGATTCTTTAAGTCCGTCTAAATTGATTGATCCAGGTTTTGGCACCATGCCGACGGCTGATTTTTCGGCACAGTCTTCACCATCTGTTCTACGGAAAACCCAGTCCAGAACACGAGAATTTTCACCGAATCCAGGCCACATGAAATTACCCTGACTGTCTTTTCTGAACCAATTTACATGGTAGATCTTGGGGAGTTTAAGACCTGGTTTATCTTGGAAACTCAACCAATGTTTCAAATAATGTCCAAAGTTATAACCAAAGAATGGTCTCATGGCAAATGGATCGTGCATCACAACCTTACCTGTAAAAGAAAAGATAAAATTGTCAATTTCTAATTTGCCCAAACTTTACAACTTAACAGAATACCTGGTGTACATATGAACTTATACATTGTATACGCAATAATTTTGTAACACAAGAAAACTTTCCCTATTTTTGGAAATGTATGTTTTCTATTTGTTTTCACTTAATGTAATTTCTCAAGTATATTAATGCATCTATTTATGCATAATGATTATTACTACTCTTTCAAAACCTGTCCTGTTTTACAATTCAGAAGAAAATGTATATTCTAAACAAATACAATGAATTTCTCAAAAAGCAATTAGTTTATACTGGAGATTCTTATATAATTGCTATATCCAAAAAAAACTGGGAAATCAAAGGAAAATGCAACACAATCACCCGATAGTTATCTACCTTTGTGTTCAGCTGCAGCTGTGGCCTCGGACCTCATTGATGCCCCCATAAATACACCATGCTGCCAGTTAAAAGCTTCATAGATCAATGGAACACCAGCTGGGCGTCTGCCGCCAAAGATGATGGCTTCTATTGGAACACCCTCTGGACTTTCCCATTCTGAGTCCATTATCGGGCATTGATTAGCAGGTGTACAGAATCTGAAAAAGGTTAAGACTTTAAAGAATGATAATACTACGAAAATTTACTACCAAAAAAAAATTTTAATACATAATGTTTTTTAAAGTGTTGAAGCTCATATGTGCCATCATGCATTAAGTTTTACCAACCATGCATTAAAATTGTATTCTCTACAATTCTTTTAAATTTTCTTTCCATCATACTTTAGACAATACACCGTCATTCAGAAACTTTTTTGGTGAAATCCTTCGGACTGAAAACAACATAAATACTGATTTTCTGCCATAAAAATCATTACTTGAAATTATTCCAAAGACAAGTTCTACTGTACCGTTTTATTTAATAAAAATATCTTAACATGGCATAAACGTACCTTGAGTTTGGATGGGCTGCTGGTTTACCACTGTCTTTAGTCCAATTCTTTACATTCAACCATGATGTGATTGGTTGGTTAATGTTAGCCTCCTTTTCTAAACCTTCCCAGAATACATCACCATCGGCAGTCTCAGCTACATTGGTGAATATTGTGTTCTTTTTTATTGTTAACATGGCATTAGGGTTTGTTTGCATAGATGTGCCTGAAAAAAAATTTAAATTTCCATTTTAAGATCTAAATATTTTTTCAAATTTAGCAATATTTCTCAAACATTTTCACTTAGTTTTGTACTTCTACCTGCAGTGTATAAATTTGAATTAGATTGGGCTTATATAATAGCCATACTGCTGAAATACTGATTAAATGTTAAACCTTTATTCTCCATTTGAATTTTTTGTGAGACTATATATAAATTTCATTTAGAGTTATCTTTCTTGGTTCAATGTAATTTACCTGGAGCAACCCCAAAGAATCCAGCTTCTGGGTTAATGGCTCGTAACTGACCATTCTTGTCAAATTTCATCCAGGCAATATCATCTCCTACACATGTGACCTTGTAACCAGGTAAAGTAGGGTTCATCATTGCCAGATTTGTTTTACCACAAGCACTGGGAAAAGCTGCGGCAATGTATTTTTTTCTTCCCTGAGCATTTTCTAAACCAAGTATCTGAAAAAAAAAAATGAATATATGAATTGATTTTAAAATACATTACCTTATGGTTTATTAATTGCAAGTTAACAAGTGCTTATATTTCGCATTTCCAAAAACCAAACTTAAAGGTATTTTGCTACACATTTAAAAAATTCTAAAGGTTTTTAATGTTTTATTAAACTGCTTTTTCAGTTATTTTTCACAACAAATACTGAGCTTCAAATTTCTTGTAACTAATAATTAAATACATACCAGCATATGTTCTGCAAACCATCCTTCTCTTTTAGCCAAGATGGAACCCAATCTTAGAGCAAAACATTTCTTTCCTAACAATGAGTTTCCACCATAACCACTGCCAAACGAGCAGATCTCATTTCTGTCGGGTATGTGTGCTATGATTGTGTCTTTTGGATTGCATGGCCAATTGTTGTTCAGTGGTTCTGTGAAAGGGAAAAAAAATCATGAAATATTTCAAAAATTTTGTTAACACTCGTCTGTAAATTTTAGATAGATATATATATATATATATATTCTAAAAAAAAAAGGCCTAGAATTTAATTATCTTGAAAATTTCAAATCCACCACTTTTCAGAAGCAAAAGGTCAATGTTAATATTTTCGCCTTTTAAACTGACTCTTATTTACGTCTGAACATTTATATGGTCTTATGTATTATTGTTTGATTGATTGGTGTTTAATGTCACGCCAGCAGTATTTCAGCTGTATCGTGGCGAGAGTCTTATATATAAGCAATCTTCATAAATTTTTAACACAATATTTTTTATTTCATGAGATATTTTCTACTTTCACGATTTCCATAACATGTAAATATAAATTTGACAACTATAAAGGTAGTTTACCTTTCAAAGGAAGTGGTCGGCCAACAGAATGAAGACATTTAATGAAGTCTCCATCCCCTAGTGCATCAAGAACATTTTGGCCCATGCGAGTCATGATTCTCATACTGGCTACAACATAGGGTGAATCTGTAATCTCAATACCAATTTTGGACAATGGTGAACCAACAGGGCCCATACTGAATGGTATAACATACATAGTACGACCTGTTAAAGAAAGAAAAAATAAAATGTAACGCATGAAATTACTTGGCTAACTACTTGAAGGCCTAAAAACAGAGAAGGGCTTATGAGAACTTTATTCAAGAAAATTTAATGTTTCACATCAAATGTATTCTGAAATGGATTACAAGTAAAAGAAATTGATGAATTTCTATATAAGCACACACATAAGGTTTGGATAAAATGCTCAAAATCACGATCTTTTTCCAAATTTCACTTTTCATACAAAAACCATGAAAACTCTCTGTGTACTGTAAACTCCAGCAATATTATGTCAAGTTTATTTTCGTTGATTTATTCATTAAGAAACTGGTCAACTCATTGATAATTTATTTCAATTTAAATATGTTGACCAAGCAAATTGAAGACAGACCGTATTGTACACCATACAAGTTTCATCAATACAGCAAAATCATTATTGTTATTTTTCAAGTTTGTTAATAATTGATTTTACGTTTTTTGATATAATCTCTATTGTTCATCCATATTCTTACTCAAAAGCTCACCTTTCATGCAACCTGGGAATCTCATATTCATTTCTGTTTCTAAGTCTTCAGGGTCCATCCAGTTACCAAGCTGACCTTTGGCCCCATCTTTAGGGATGGGTATCGTGTCCTGCATATTTTCTGTGGCTATGAAGGTTTTACTTTCCACTCTGGCTACATCTCCAGGATCAGTTCTGGCTAACCAACTAAAATGTAAAAATGAAACTTAGCTGAACACTGCCAATCTTATGGCCTGAAAAAGCAAACATTGCAAAATTGTGTTAGAAAAATGGACGTTGTTAATCACATCAAAATAAAAAAAATAACATGTAATTGAACAACCACTCTCTTGTATAGATTTTTTTAAGGATCCCCCCCCCCATTTCCCTTGAGAAATACAATGGTGCAACAAAAGGTCAATAAAGGGACACATGTAACTGAAAACTATGCTCTTATCCTTGGCCAGCCAAATAAAAACAGGAGACATCAGGTCAATGACATTTGCATATATTATCTTAGACTTCAAGTATACCTGATAACTGGGACCTCATACATGTATACATGCATTAGTACATGTAAATTTAAATAACCTTGACATTTGTTTTATCATCTCTATCAAGGTAAAATGCACAGTACTCCATTTTTACTCCATTTTTTTTAGAATTCCTTGACTATTGATTGTATTATTCTGTTAAAAATAAATAACTGACACAGTATGTAATGATCTATAACATTTTTAAAGTCAAAACACTTTTTTTGTAAAGGTACCATAATCTTTTATTGAAAAAAAAACCCATACACTTACCAGTTATCCAACTTTGGCAAAGGCTTGATCATGCCATCTCTCTGCAAGATGTATAAAAGCAATTCATTCTCTTTGTCTGAGCCATCACAAATATGCAGCGTGGCTGGCTTGCACAGTTTCATTTCCTGTTCTACATAGTTACGAACTTTGTTTGGAAGCTTGTTCCAGTTTCCATACAGGATGTTGGGTGCCGTGGCCAAACCATTCTGTTTTGAGATGCATGCTGGCTTGACAGCTTCTTTTAAAATTCTACTAGCAAAGGAGGGACTGAAAATAAAAACAGATGTTATAAACAATCTGAAAGATAATCAAAGGAGGGTTCCAACACAAAATAAGTTGCTTCACAAGCGCTGCATGAAAACACCTTGTGCAAAATGTGACAATAATGCGACTGGATCAAGAACAGTTTTGACCCATATTGTCCCTATTGATACTTTGTTGCATACATGTGTACATAAGGAATAATTTGAAAAAACCACCATCAAAAACAGGTTAAAAAATATAAAAATTCCCATGTTATGTTTATACTGAATTTTTTACCAGCTATGATCCTTTTTATAATATCTTACTGAGATGAACCAAATAAAAAAAAACACCAATATCAAATGAAAATAGATATTTCTCATTTCCTACAACCACGCCTATTTAAATTCTTTGACCCTTTCTATGTAAAAATTTATATGTGCTATAAAAATTGCTTGATATATGTTGTAAAATTATTTAAGTCAGCTAAGAGATTGTTAAATTATTTAAGTCAGCTAAAAGCTCAAATATAAAACAAATTTCAGCAATTGTAATATACTTTCTACAGGTATGTCAGGATTGAGTTAACAAGCTAAGATCACTGTACTGAAATGAACTCATTAGTATCCATAGATTAAACTCTGTCCAGAATTAGGAACAGTGTTAATGTGTAATCAGCAAATATTTTAGATAAACCCCAGTAGCAACTTAAAATTATCTTATCATTGTCAATACACATAATTTCGTCTTCAAGACTTTAAATTTGTGTAATTGTATATTTAATCTACATATATGGCATATTAGGCACAAATTACCTCAAGAAGTTAATCCTTAATTTGTGTATTGTATTAATATATATTTTGTGTTTGTCTCCCTATTAACTAATACCTATTAAGGTAACAATACTTATATCCTTTATTTATTATTTAACTATTTTTATCCTATATTATTAGCTTAAATTAATAAGTAATCTGTCTACACAATAACGATAATCAACAGGGAATTCCGTCAGTACTGGCAGAGTATTATCCCATCATCTTTGATTTTATGCAAAGTGCTATTGTCTCAAGTTCATCAATAATATCATAAAATACAAAACTCAATAAAAATAATTTACTAACATTTATGATTCATTTATAAAGCGATGGACCTTTATTCTTGTTAAGTGTCATTTACAAGCAGGCGTTAAGTGATACAATGTAAAGGTCGAATATAACGGATTGCATCATCGATGCCAAGCAACAAACAAAAATTATAACAGCTGATTTGTGCCAAAAGACCCCCATTGAGTGAATGCAATTTGTTTCTAAGGTCATGACTGCAAGTGGTCCATTCAGAGAACAATATTTAATAAGATATAGACGACATTTATAAAATATCAACGAAAGATGACATTGCATTCCAAAATTTCCAAGCATCGAAGCCGGTTCAATTAAAACAGCTGATCATAGCCGGTATAAACGGGAAAAGTTTCAAAAGAAAAATTAATGATTTAAGCAATTGACAAATGAAGCCATCAATTTAGCAAGGAAGAACTATAGATGAATTACTAACAAGCAAAAAATTCATTACCTAAAAATTCTGGAAAAACGCATCATTTTGATAAAAATTTCCTCTTTCAACTCAAGTTCAACTAGCAGCCATTAAAAGAAAAAATGCGTATTAATCTGTGACCACGCTACAGCCAGCGTATGTAAATACTATAATCCAAAATAAATACTTGAATTAAAATATTCAATCCAAAAAAAATGACACAGAACTATCCAGTAAGTCTTTGTTAGCGAAAGCAGTCTTTTGTGCAACAAAAAATGCCTACGTGACTTTTCTTAAACTGCGCACTACTTTATGGAGGCGTGTAAAATTCCTAGAACCTGATTGGCTAATAGGGACAACACCTCAGCTAATCAATGGAGCGAGAATTTTGTATTGATTTCTTCTACTTTCTTCTAGTTTTTGTGGAATTTTACCCATATACAATACAATTCAAAATTTTCCATTCTTTTAATTTCTTCACTATTTTATAAATACATCCCGGAGCTTGCATTTAGAATTAAACTGAATGTCAAATATGTCTTCTTAAAAGAAGCTTCTAAATTTTCATTCCAACAGTGTTTTTCCATAAGTGCGTCTATATATATGCGGCGCCTTTACGGCTTCAATCTCAGTATATATATGAGATTTTTGCAGCTACTTTAAAGATTTATTCCTGTCTTACATTTTTAAACTCTTTTCGAGGATATGTATATAACAGATATATATACGTCCCTGCTCTTTTTCTCTCGCTATTCAACATTCGTTTCTCATTTGAGTCACAACAATACATCGAGCATTTACATAAGTAACAAATACAATTCAAAGTAAATGTACAATGTAATGCAAAAATTTAACGTCAATATAAATTTCCAGAGTGATACACGCAAAGAATGAAAATTCAACAATTTTTTTAATTAAAAAGTCAAATTGACTTAACTTTAACTAATTCTTAAACTTGAAGCCGTCTTATGTAAGTATAAAAAAGCCACTTACTCGTCCTTTCTTCTGGAATTTTCAAGTAAAATCTTTGATTGAATATCTAGTGATCCCATTTTGATGCTGTCCTATCAAGAATATCTGAGTTTTGTTGTTTCTTTTGAAGATTTGAAATCGTCTGTTCATTTGCCGTTAAAAACCACTGTCTGAGAGAACCAGATCGGAATGGAAAATCTGATGAAATTTAAGCTTATATATGAACAATTGCTAATTGATTTTTTTACGAAATTATTTTTATCCAATCAGGATGTTGGGTGAAGGTCGTTTAGTGAGGTGTGCGCAATTCTAGCGATTTCATTGGCTGAGAGGGACAACACCCTCATTTGCGATCAGCTGATTTTTTATAAACATTGCATCATCACACGGATTTACTGAAATAAATTTAAAATTAAAATTATTCTAATAAATGTTACCAAGTAATAATCTTACCCGTCCAGTTTTGCCTTTTCTAGTAGGAGTTTGGACTCAATACGTAAAGATCCCATCCTATAAAACGTGATTTATCCCGTGACCGAAACAGTGTACACCTATCTATTTGTAAAAACATTCACCTCCCTGTGCTTTTCAAGCAAAAATATAAAGGCATCGTACAAAACTCCACTTATATACCAATTTAACAAATTCGGTTACGACTAGAAACTTCTAAATATACTTTTCACATTTTCCAACAAACACACAAATAAACAGACGAAGGTCATTGTATTGTGTTTATTTTTAGAATTGTTTACGTTCATACAGGCGAAAAAACTCTGTTTTGGACAAACATCACGTAGTAGAGTAAACATTTTCCACCACGAATGGACTAGATAATGACCACCTAGAGGTTACATGAATTAACAACTGATGATAGGGAACCAATAATATTTTTCTAAACTGGCCTGCTGATGCAACTGGCCTGCTGATGCTGAATCCAAGATACACGTTATGACCAAAAGTCCAAAGTTCAATGATTTTAATCAGTACAGTCGACGGAAAAAAACCCTGATGAGTAAACAATATATATTCATAAATGTATATTTATCTATCAAAATCAATATTTTTTCTTGTTTTCTAACAGAAGTCGGGATGTATAGGCTTATAATCAATCCAATTCTCCTATCGGCGACCAGATTGAAACCAGATCATCGTCGGATAAGGCATATACTCACATAACCAGAAAGTCAACTAGAGTTCTTAAGGGCATACCATACTTTGCAGACAAGCAACCAGTTCATAAACATCTGCATATGTTAAATGTGGATATCTGTTTTTAAGTTTATTGAAAAGTCCTTTCAAGGACAGATCCAGCTTTTTAGAAAAGATGGACCAGCTACTCAGTCATTAAAACATAGACTTCTAGGAGCTTGTATCTCTCACCTGCCAATAACAACTCATCGGGAATTATAAGCAAAGTTGTTTGCCTTGAAGGCTATGTGTTGGACAAAACTTTGACAGGGGATCATATGAGAACCAATCAACCCAAATCTGCATGTTTCCAAATAGCTCAGCAATTTTCACCGAGAAGATTTACATGAATTTTCTATAAGGTTCCGTGTTAAACCAAGTTCCGCTGTGATGGCCATCTTGGTTGCTCAATAGGATTGCCGTTTAAATAAACA
The DNA here is from genome assembly GCA_032357055.1 of Geukensia granosissima. NCBI lineage: Eukaryota > Metazoa > Mollusca > Bivalvia > Mytilida > Mytilidae > Geukensia > Geukensia granosissima. The sequence continues at coordinate 2,849 of JAULBM010294626.1, read as the reverse complement.
ATTTTAGAAGGGGACAATCTAAAGGTCGTAATATGGTTAAGTCCCAACTGATTCAGACAAAAAGCGTTTAAAATGAATTTCAATGCGTTACCTTGTTAAACTAAATTTGGTTTGGCCTCTATCTTAGTTGGCCGATTGAAATGCTAGAGGAAATTTTAACAAGCCGTGTCAGATAAGAATTAAAATTTTAAGTGAGTGATTTTTTCAGGGCGTTCTAAATAGGACTGAGTTAGGCTGTGGTCGCCATCTACTTGCTCGGTAGAGATATTCCAGATTCAATTTGGGGAAGCATCATTTAAGGACCACTCCACTTATGTTTGGTTCTAATTGGCTCAGTCGTTTCAGACAGGAAGCTTCTTAATGATCTAGGACTTATGTTTAACTAAGTTCGGCTTAGGCAGTCATCTTTATTGGCTGGAGGACGGGACGTCAGATCAAATTATAGTGGAGGGCGATTCATGGACCATTCCACCAAAGTTTGGTCTCAATCAGTCCAGCAGTTTCAGGAAAAATATCTTTATAGTCAGTTGGCAAAAAAAAAATTCGTAGGGCCAAGTGAAAGAAAAAGGGTAATTGCGAACTCCCCAAAAAATTGGGAAACCCGCCCTAGTACCATACTCAGACCTCAGCCTTGCCTTTGAGTTAAAAAAATACCTATCCCCTTCTTACCGTAAAAGGTTTCTGCACAAAGTATATTGTTGTGAAAGCCTATACTTTTCTTATACCACTTTCAATAACACAGCTAGGTACACCAACATTCAGACTCATACAGGAGGAGTGACTTGACATTACTGTTGAAAAATTGCATGGAGTCTGGTGAAAAATAGGGGTATCAAAATCTCGAAAATGCCGGTTATCTAGAACTTGCACTATAATGGTTGCTAGAACTACTGAGGAAACGTGAAGAACTGGCTGGGACTGACAATTTCAAAGAGAAAAAGGTGGCATTGCCTGTGCCTCAAAATCGGGGTCTGCATAGGAGAATTTATCCAACTTTTGTAAAGCAGAACTGTCGGTAATAAAATGTCGGACTCACACTGTAGGTATAGATCTTACAAATCAATTTCATACCTATTGTTTGTTTACAAGTTACCAGGGCAAAGATAAGAATTAAATCAATTAACACCATACAACATCTATAAAAATTAACAATTAAAGATGCAATGTAATTGTGAAAGGGGGATTAATGTCAAGTCCAGCCATAGGCCAAAAATTCACAGCTTTGTTACTATACTCTATAGGACATATACACTTTGTCCACTTAAATAGAATAAATGAATGCTTTTAATTCGATACTAAATTAGAAAACAAATATATAATATTAAAAATACGGAAAAAGATCCAAAATGCACACATCAATGAATGATTAACTTTCACAACTTTGATGAAAAATGAATAAAATTTCGTGAGAATTTCAAGGGAGAGAAGACTTATTATTTAAATCAGGGATATGAAATTTTATCGGGAGGATAATGTAAAATAACTAGTCACTTAGAGTATCAAAACGTGTAGAAAATATTATCTCAAAGGACCCCTTTTGGATTCAAATTCAAAAAAAACCAATTATGGATACCGGATATATAAATTTACATATGGTTTTCCTGTGACACATGCATGGACGTTCATACTGCTTTTTTTATAACCCATATAAACAATAGTTACACCACACACTGACCTGATGTATTGTCACAAGCTATATTAGTTTTATGAAAATAAAGTGTTTGATTTTAAAAATAATGAAAATGTTACTACATTAACTTTTAACTGGCATATAAACGATTGTTACAGAAAGTGTTTAGGGAACGACCATTTAACTCTGAAATGGTGGGGTTTTCTGGACAGGTAGGTAACATATTGAAGCCAGCTTCCCAACATAAAGCGTAATGGTAAAATGGAACTTTCTCACTGAAAAACCCATACCCTTCAAGTTAAATGATCGTTCCCTTACAAGTTTATTCTACCAGAGTTTTGTCCGCTATTTTGGACTTTGGACAGGTTTACCAAAGTACTCGAGTTCTCAAATTTAACCCTGACACATGAATAACAAAATTCGTGTAAATATATCGTGGGACAAACAACAAATTTATAGTAAATTGATTGTCATTGACCTTGAGGTCGACCTGATTCTAGGACGGAAGAAAACCCCGTCCACAATATCAAATTTACACATTTTCAGTCGCTGTCGATTAATTGAATATGTGTTCTTGATGAGACTTTAGTTTGGCTATGATTACAGTGATTTTATTATCTATTTTTCAGTTAAAATTGATCTCTTGCGACACATGTTTTGGAGGTGTGTGGAATACTGAATTCTGATTGGCTGAGAGGGACAACGCCTTTGGAAAAGCGAACAGCTGATCCCATAACACGACATGTTGATCATGACAACGATCAATATCTAGATTCATGGTAGAGGTAAAATTTACAATAAAGAATTGAATGCTGAATTATATGTACTGAATTTAACCCGGTGGTTTCGCTTAAATAAAAACTTTATGACGCACAAGTAATTTTCGTAACCATGAACCGAAAATTAACCATAAACTTTTCCGCTGTGGTCTGAGAGCACAAATTTGCCTGATGTTATTTTATCCTACCAACTTATTTATGTCGCTGCAGACAGAAACAAAATTACAGGAATGAGGAAAGGGGGAGGGGGGCAAATAAGCAACCTCCACATGTAGATCGCTATAAGGTGTGCTATATGGCTAAAAAACAATAACACTTATAATTTGCTGTACTTTTGAAACATCAATACTAATATCGTTGAACTCATTCTAAACATTGGCTTAAAGTCAAGACTTTCCCTTTGAATTCCCTTCATACCCGTAGCCGGGGGGGGGGGGTTC
>JAULBM010294606.1:0-15369 GCA_032357055.1 Geukensia granosissima | reverse complement strand
CCGTTGATTATCAAATTTCTACAGTCTCAATAGTTAAACCTTTAAATTTCTCGGTAAACCTCGAAATTTTAAGGTTTAAATATCTCGACTGTAGAAATATGATAATCAACGGCTAACAATGTAAGATTCTATATTTCCAGTGTTTAATCAGATGTATATAGTTTTGACTTTTCAATGTGATATGTACATGTTTCGTTTTGGTTTCCACTACACTAAGGGAAACTCATTCTTTAACCTTGATTCAAAATATGAACTATAGTATTTATTCATAATCCACTGTTTATCTGGCACTTCCGGTTGCTTTTTCTTCCTCTTTTCAAATGTAGGATTTTCAGTTAGCTATAAATGTCTAGTTTATTTATATGAAATCATATTACTGTTTTTACAGACAAAAATAGAAATATTGAAATAGATACCGTTCATAAAAATACAAATATTTCTTTATCAATCATCTTTAACGTTACAAATACTGTCATTTTTATTGTTGCAATTTGGTATTAACGGCTTTATTTCTCATGTTCATATTAATTTTTTGTTTGTAACATTTGATTTGATGATTTGATATTTATTATCATTCGTCAGGTATGTTTTCTAGTCTTGCTTTTTGTAGATAAATGCATATTACCGCACTTGTTATAATGGAATTTTATGTAATTGTGGAGTAGCCGTACGAAGTGGAGACAGTTTGTTTGTAGCAAACTTTTGCGAAACGCTTTATAAAGGGGAACGAAAAGTAAATAGATATGTGATTCAAAGACTTTGTGATGATCAAAGTTTAATTGTAGAGGAAACAGGATACTCATTCACGGTAAATATTTTATCCCTTCTGTATGGAACCATGTTCCTTTCTTTTTTCTGGATACCCTCACATACACAATCGAAGGATTGTTAAAAGGAATTCGAAGGTACCAAAGGGGCAGACACAAATCGTTAAGTCGGAAGACAGACAAGACCATGCCTAACAAAATGAAACGAAAGACAGACATAGAACACACAACACTACACTAAAAACTAAAGCTGGAGTAACACGAACCCTACATAAACCAGGGTGATGTCAGGTGCTCTGGAAGGGAAAGCAACTTCTGCTCCGCTAGTGGCACCCGTCGTGTTACTCAGTATTCAAAGCCGGTGTAAAGTCACAATCGATGTTAGTTACAACCGGTATAGGAAGGGATTTGTAGTCACGACAGTCAGAAAGTATCCATAATTGTCATCTGTGATATGGATATTTCGTATCGGTCAACCAAATCATGATGGCGACCGAAAAACTTCCGGAGTGATGAATCTAATCTTTTCCTGAGAAACCTTTGGTACCTAATATTTTGTTACGATTATATTCATTTGTAAAGCAAGAATCAATATCAACATCAATAAAAAGAACAATATTTATAAAAACAGATGATCTAGTGAACAAACCAATAAGTGCCATTTTGTATCAAGACAAAATAAAATGCAGATCAAACATAGCAACCTACATCATACAAATTACAGCCTATATTTCTGGTCATTCAATGAGTTATTATGGATTTGACTTAATTAACAATTAGAGAAACTTTATTGTACCAAACTAAGAAAATGTCGCCAAATAAACGAAACTTAATTTGAAGTCCGTATCATAAAGCTTATGGTTATTCCAGAGTTTGTTCCCGTGTAACATTTAAAAATATCACTAAGATTAATCAGTTATGGGCAGGAAAAACTCTCACAGCATTCAGCCAGGCCATTAAAGCTCACACTACATTCCGTCAAGCGAGTTAAAAAATCTGAATGTCAAACAAGTTGTTCAAGTTAATTACTTTTTCATGGTATAAATATCGAGCAACTTTTTCAACATATTGACTTAATCGTTGTTTGATGCTGAATGTCAAAAGAGGAATAAGAAACTCATTTTACACCAGTAATGCTTAATTTTCCTGTACCAAATCAGGAATCTTTCGTTTGTTAGTTGTTGTTGTTTTCGTGTTTTAGTATTACTTGTTTTACATTCTACACTTGAATGGCCGGTTATTCTTACATTTTATATTTTATTTCAAAGCCTTTGTCAGTTGCCCTAGGGGTCGTTGTCTATTATTGAATGCATATAGAAAACATGTTGATAGATGAATGTTTGTAAGTTGTACTTTTAAGACGGCTGTCCCCCACACAACCATTTAACATCTCTAATGACTATGTTTTCAAAATTTTGACCTTTATTGCTTTGCTGAATTATATGCAACAATATGTTTTTGTTTATGTTAAGTTCATGTTAGGTTTATACAGGATACCAGGAAAAGTCGATAGTAACTTCGTCCGACAACTCTCGGACACCACATCGATGGTTAATCTCGTGAAAGTAGACAAAACATAATTAAAACTTTGTTGCTTAACAAAGAACAAAGGCAAAATTTACTTTTTTATCACGATCCCATTTATATAAACGAAGCAACAGCTTGATGTCCTAATATCAGGAATATCTGAACATACTATCAGAAACTGCGAGCAATCATTACATATTTATCTATCATGATCTCATTTGTATCAAACAAGCAATGTCTTAATAACTTAATATCAGGAATATCATTCTAAACTTGCTTTCTCAAACTGCGAGCATTCATTATAAAGGTATATTTTTGTATATTACCTTTAGTATATATATTGCAACTTGTTAGTCGGTTTGGGTGAATTTCCATGTGATTTTTTGTTCGTCTTGAATTATTTTAACCCTTGAATGTTTTCTTTGACTTAACCTTTAAACAAATGTTTGGAGAGAGATAGATCCCACTGATCTAGTTAAACCCCACGACTTGTCTCTTGAGCCTACCTCAAGTCAGGAGTAATTTTGCTCTTATCTTAATCCTTAATTTTTTGTTACATCTACATTTTTCATTACATTTAGGTAAGAAAAGTATTTTGGCGTAAACACGTTATTTTATTATTTTGTTAGTTTATTTATTTTGGGCGATTGAGAGCAGATCCCAATGAGTGGGATTCCAATTTTGTTTTAGGTCTTGAGGAGCCCTCTACATTTGTTAATCCACTGCCTTTTCTGGTTTGAGTAGTGTGGTCTCTATAGAACATTTACCCATTATATTGAAGTTTGATAGAATATTTTAATAGACGAACCAAAACTTGCTGAAGCAATAGTGACGAAGAAATTTGAAGATATAAAATAAAGTTTATAAAATAAAATTTAATAGACGTATAAAAGTTTATATAATTTTCAGTATCTCTTTAACTGTATATGATGTTAATGCATTTCATAAACCTTTCGTGATTCTACAGCTAAACGATTTGCATGTTGTTAGGAATTAAAAAGTAAGTTTTTTGACACGTCACGTGTCGATTGTTATGGTTTCAACTTTGCTTTCTTTTTGCAGTGAATAAACCAGATAGAATAAGTCAACAAAAACATTTGTTGTGGAACACCTTGAAATTCAAATAATTTAAATATCAAGGTCTACACTTTCATGATTTGATATAAAACTAGTGCATAACAAAGCAAACTGAGTATTAAAGACACGTTTTATTTTATAATTTTTAAATATACTTGTATGTAGGTTTTTTGTATAATTTCAAAACATTTTGTTGAAGTAGCCGGCATTGTGAAAGAGGACGGTGCAGGTTTAATGTCCTCATGGATATTTGAAAATATATCATTTAAGGACAGAAGTAAAAAGCATTTTGTTATGAAAGTAACGATGACCTTGGTATAAATTAACTTCGTAGTAAAGGTATGAGGTGTAACTGAAATACTACGAAGGCTTTTATTCATTAAAAACGTAGCTGTAGAAGAAGTTTTGAGGCAGACTTTCTTCACGAGCTAGCACAGAATAAAAGAAAGAACGATTTCTTATACCTGATATTTCATCTTCCGTTGTTTTAGTGATGCTCTCTCACGGAACAATGCATTGTCTTCATCTTTCTTCCTGCATGAGCTTGAAATAAAAAATACAGCAGACATTCCCAAGTCATATACATGTACATGATTCTGCCTCAAGTATTAGACAATAGAGGAAGGCTTTTCAAAAACTAAATGAAAATCCTGAAGACTTCATCTTTTAAATAGCCAACTTTATTGGCAGTTACATTCGAGCTGACCCGGCGTTTGGCGTATACACCTCACAACTCATACGTTTTTCAAATTTCCACCTAGAGATTATAATCAACTGAACCGTTCACTTCACACTGAAATGACTAATGTCGGATTGGAAAATAAACAATGCGGTGGGTGTCTTAAAAGAGCAATGAGCACTTAACCCTTCCGAACCACTTGAGTGCACCCGAGGTGTGTTGGAGTCTGCGTCGTTCGTAGTTTCGAGTTGATATGCATACTATGTCTCATGTTGCATCTTGTTCATGTTCTCGAAATTGCCGTGTATGTCGACTTGTCCACTTTGTCCATTCATTAGTGTACTTTATCGCTTCATTTTTTGTTAGCGAAATCTCGTATTTCTGAAAAAAAACTTGATAATGCAACTTTTTAAACTTAAAAGTTTATAAATTTTCAGTGTGTATGTAACTGTATCGGGATGTTCAAGCATTTTTTTAAATTAAGATGAGACTGTAAATTTTATATAAAGCCTAATGCAAAAAATGCTTTGTTCAAGAAACCCCTGTATTATTAAAATGAAATTGGAAACACAATTTTATTGTTAGAAAAAATAATGTATATATATTATATATTCACAGATAACGCTTCCAACAGCAACCAAGGTGACATTTAGTGTTATGAGAATTTCCAATTTCTATGGAATACAGGGAATAAGCATTATTCCATCTATATATGATAAAACCTTTACAAAAGGATTGTGTGGAATATACAATGAAGATCCTAAGGACGATTTAATACCTAGAGGTACCATTGCTCCAACTAATGACTGGAAAAAATTTGCAGAATCATGGCAGTAAGTATAGTTGCAAACAAATGACGTTTTTATCAATTATATTCAAGTTACAGCAATTTCCATGTTAATTCAAATTTATTGCAAATTTTTATTAAATTTAGTACCAATAAGGATTTGTGAAATAAGCTGAACAGATGAATATTATCAATCTTGTCATTATTTTACTGAATACATTTTTAAAAGAACAACTTTAAAGTGCATTTAATTTGCTTCACAAATAATAAACATCACATTTTTATCTCTGATTTGTCTTGAACGTGTCTTAACTTGTCTTAAATTACGGAAATAATCTGAAATATCTTTACGTGTCTTTAAGGATTTTTCTTGCATTGGGGCACAAAATATCCTTTTTCAAAAGATTTTCCTTAATTATACAGAGTAATTACTTTTTACAACAAATGTCTAGAACAACCAGTGTAAAATTGAGTCATTTAAAATTTTATCCAGAAAATTTGGAGAGCGATAAGCAAATAAAGTTATGTAAAAACTGCCATATAACATTCATTTCTTCAAATTTACGATTCAATTCACGGTTTGCTTTCTAATAAGCTACATTTGTTCCACATTAAAGACCTTTGCGCCATTGTTAATTTTTCAGTCCGAACCAAAATTCAATTCTCGTAAACCACCATTTGTCTATCATTTCTGCACTGTTTACTTCAAATCTTTTAGTAGTGTTCAGAAAAAGGGGTGAAAATATCATATGTTCCATTGCTGAACGATAATTAAAATTGCATCATGATTGCCATTTTGAAATAACAATCTTCCGACTTAACGATTTCTGTCTGCCATTTTGGTATCTTCGAATTCCTTTTACAAATGAAGAAGACTACAAATGTACGATTAAACAATTATTTCTTCAAAATATACATATTTCGGGGCCTTTTACAGCTTTCGTTATGGTTTGGACTCTAGTTCATTATTAAAGGCTGTAATGGGACTTGTAGAAGTTTAAATTCTACTGTCATTTGATGGGTGGCTGTCTCATGGACAATCATGCCACATCTCCTATCTTTATATTCAAACCACTTCGTGTTATCTGACAAAATACAAGCCTCTCTTATTGACAATATATTAGTCATTTTGGTTGATGATTTATCCAGCAAATTATAGGTTTTTCAATTGGCATTAACTGTTCCCACTATTTAAAGTAAGATCCTACCTGTTTTAATGCAAATTTCCATTCGGCATATTTATTAAAAAAATAAATTATTGTATTTTTTTTCTAAAATATGCAAATATGAATAAAAGAAGTGTCATTTCTTTGTACTTTTCCCTGAAAATATTTTAATAAAGTTATCTATCCTCAAACAAAAAAGTTGATATTCTTTTACTAACATATTTAAATTAGTCAATTTTATCTTGAAAGTAAAAAGAATCTTATGATTGTATTACAGAGAATGCACTATTATTTTAGATTTTTTGTTTTTGACCTGGGAAAAAAGACCGCTGACCCCTCATACATTCCATTTTATTTTCTGAAAGCAGTTTTGAAAGGGTATCTTTACAAGGTTTTAAAAAAGAATTCTGTCTGCTGGTTTTCTTTTTATCTTCAAGACGAGTGTTTCCTTTGTAAGCTTTGTAAAAAGCTGAATTTTTTTGTTGAAATTGTTTTATAACAGAGTTCATATTGGCAAAGTATTGAAAATACTATTTGAGGGAATTTTCAGTAATGATCTTCCTGAAAAATACAACAATCGGTGTGAAATGATTTAATATTTATATTACCACAATACTTTTGAAATCGTGCTAATGCAGGGAAACGTAATTCTATTAATTTAGTTATTTCCAAAAACTCATATTAAGATCCCCTTTCCATCACAACTTAAACTGCAAGTCTGTCTAAAGTATGATTTGTGAATAATGTTTGTCAATACGCATACCACAATTATTACAGATGCGTCCGCCTCTTACCTATTGCCCAACCAGTCATGTTAAGCATTCACGGGAACTATTCTAATCCCTATGTATATAGCAATTCTTCTCTCCGGTCAAGAATTAGAATATCTCTAACCAAGAATTAGAACAGCTTGGTCTATATATCAATGAATGACCGATTTGAAAGTGATTACTTCATACGGTCCGACTGACAGCATCAATTTGTTGTGTAGGACGTTAAGAACCCCGCTCCCCGGATCACTTCAGTTAAACAATTCGCACATCAAGTTAGTGTCAATAAAAATTAAGTCTTACATTGTACATAATACAAAGAATTGTTGATTTAAGAAACAGTAGGAAGACCTTCATACAAATACAGAATATATTGATATAATTAGAATGTATAAAAGTTTATCGAAATAATAAAACACTTGAACTGTGAATATGTACTTATTTTTTGGATTCAGAAGTACAAATGTTACATGCTTAATAGCAAAAATGCTATATCTTACAGATTTATACTATATTTTTTTTGCAAAAACTAAATAATGGTTAGTTTTGATAGAATATAAAAATTAATTTGAATAACAAACTTATCCTTTATGGTCAAAAGTATAAAAAAAAATTGACGCAAAACAACAATTTTTTTTTTTCGTCGCAAATTTGTATACTAACATTTAGGCAAGAACTTTAATATTAAACAGTCGCGATATAATCAAAACCTTGAACTGGGATTGTATACTTATCAATTGGATTCACAAGAACAAATGTTTCATGCTTAACCGCGAATTGTCTTAAAAATTTACACTATTTTATTTGCAAAAATTTCAGTAATGGTTAGTTAATTACAATATAATATAAATCATGAATTTGAATACCAAACTTATCATTTAAGGTCAAAAGTACAAATTGTTTATGCAAAACAGCAAAATTTTCTTTGACGTAAAAGCTTTTATTATATTATACACAAAAATTTCCATATTGGACAATATGATGTAATATTAACAATAAATTTGGATTGTGTACTTATGTTTCGAATTCAGAAGTAAAAAATATGCTTAACAGCAAAGAGTAACGCCATAGTTTTGTCTAAAATAATCAATAACCGTTAATTGCAATGCAATTTAAATCATGAATTTTAATATCAAAACCTATCTTTAGAACTGTTCTACGACCGTTATAAGAAAGGTTATAGATGGTCGCATCTATAACAAATTAATATTTGCAAAGTCCACAATGTAATCTGGTTTGTCAAAATTGTTTTTTTTTTAACTTTTACCAGGTTTATGCGAAATCTTCCCTCATACATTTTGTACATGGCCAGTTTACAGATAAGTTCACTGTGGATAGAATGGAACCTTATGGTTTTCAGCTATTACTGATCATTGCCTTAATAAGGATATGCCCAAAGATGCCTTTTTTATACCACTGTTGAACATCTGATTTATTGTTAGTTGAAACAGATTGAAAAGAAAAGTTAAGATAATGAGCAAGAAAGTCATTTTAAAAATAAAACATTACCTAGAGGTAGACATCTAAAGCATTCACTAGAAACCATTTTTTAGACTTGAACGATTGACTTAATCCTTTTAGTCCTTTTATTAGCAATAATATCGAGCTGCCCATGGCGCATACTGTACACCACGCAGCTCACACATGTACGTTACTCGGGGAATGTATCTACTATAGCGATTTGCTCGATAGAGCTCAGACATTGACATAGAAACGGCCAAAACAGGGTAGCGTTGCACTACTTTTAAAGCTTCACTCCAGATGTTAACAGTTGCCACAGCATTTAGAATATACGCTTCCCAGATAAAAGCTGGTCAATTTTTGTAGAGTTCCGATGCAACATCTAAGCTAACTTTTCACTTTGTCCGCCTGGAGTTTGTTACCCTGATCTAAATACAGATTATATCATAATAGCCTGCCCTTATTACCTGTTATTACCTATACTGTTACCGGACTGGGAAATGAGTAGTGCTGAGGTGTCTTCAAAGGGCGGAATTCTTTACCTCCTGGACCACCTGCGTTCATGCCATGTGAGCTTTTGGCGTACGTCGTCCGTCCATCGTCTGTAAATTTTACATTTTCATCTTCTCCTCTGAAACCGCTAAGCCAAGTGGTCTCAAATTTTACAAGAAGCATCTATGGAAGATCTTTTTCAAAGTTTCGTAGAGAAACAAACATGGCCGCTCTGGAAACCCGTGGCGACATTAATCTATACTTGATGTGAAGCATCTATGAAGGTCCTTACTAAAATTTTCTCATTTTGTTCCGATCGGACAAAAAACATGGCCGCCATGGACTATTCGTTTCTGCTTATACATTAAAAAAGTCTTCACTTAAAACCTTTTGGTAAAATGGATTTATTTGATATTGACCATCTATTGAAGATCCTTTACAAGATTTCCTTATTTCGTCTCGTTTTGATAAAGAACATGGCTGCCATGGATGACTCTTGTTTTTGATTGGCTGATTCATAAAAAGATCTTCTCTTCTGAATTCGCATGGCCAAATGTCAGGTGAGTGATATAGGCTCAGCCTTCTGAGCCTTTAGTTTGGTGGTCGTCATAGATATATCTTCAAATGTATAGTTTGTGTGTATAGTAAGTGACGTGTTCTTATTCTTGATGTTTCCATGATTATCGACTTGGTTCTTTTTGTCTTGGAAACATATGAGCAATGTGATCACTTCTATGAACATTTTTCTCTAGGTTACAAAGGATATTAAAACCGAATGTTTCAGGATTGAGCATTTTTGTTTTAGAATATTCATACATAAATACTAAATCGCCGATGATTTTTTAAATTTATCTTCCTGTTGCTGTGTTAATGAAAGCACCCGCTTAGAAAATTCAATGCAACTAATTTAATCAAAATCAGCTGAAAAATATATTTTTCCCACACACTACAAAATGTCATTTTTGGTTCCTCTAACCCCTTTTTATCATGAAAACAGTGCAATATACAAAAGAAATACTTGGATAATTTTTATATTGCAAAATTTCATAGGGATATGCTATTATACGTAAATTTTCATCAGTAGCATTAGAATCGAAACATAAAACATTTAAACAAAGAAAAAGAAGATATCCATTACATGTTACGCAACAGATTCGCGTCCTCGGAGAAACATTTGGGAGAAAATGTCTACGTGAAAGCAGAGAGCTCAAAGGAAATACTATATTTTTGTCACAACAGCATAACCAACAAATACATCCGACTTCACTAGGAATTGTCTTGACCTTTGAACAGTACGAGAAAGGACGTCGATAAAGCCATTACGGACCTCATCCCAGAATTGAAGAACACGCATCGCGAAATATGACTCATCAAAACGTCGAAGAAGCCAATTTGTGCAGTGAATGTCGTCCCCATGGACTTGATACAGACTGATACCTCTTTGTAACCCCAAAAAATTGTTGAGAAAGAGCAGAAGATTGGGAGTCCATTCAATATGTCATTTGCACGGAATACAAAAAAAAACATCATATTCGATAAAAGATATTCAAAAACCCAGTCGGCCTTTCATAAAACGGGTGGTATCTAAACTGTATTAGCCAAATTAATCATATCTCAATCCAAAGTAAATCATCGTGAACACATACAACAAACGACGACATGATCAAATCGCAAAGGACGAGGGTCGTTAAGGCAAATTTTTGGTCCAAGAATTGTGCTAAAAAGGAGTAGGTTCACGAAGGGCCAATTTTGGTCCTCTCTTAAAAACTAGTTTTTTGGTGATATTCTACTAAAATAAGCTTTATTTTGATATAAAATGCAATTTTTATTCATTTTTTTTTCTCAATTTTGACTACTTTTGGGGCAATAATGTAAAAAATAATAAAAATCATGTATTTCTGGAAATAATCAATAAACAATAAAAACAACGCCTTATAATTCAAACGAACAACAAATAACATTTATTTAAATTCAATGTTCATATTAGTAATGTTTTAAGTCATAATTTTAGCACGAGAGTAATTTTTGGCGAAAAAAGTGCATTTTTTAACGAAAAATCATATATTTCTTGAAATAATCAATATAAAATAAAAACAACGCCGTATAAACCCAAAATACAATAAACAACATTTATTCCAAATAACTTGTTTATTTTGATAAGGATTTTATTCACATCTTCAACATAAGAGTAATTTTTGGGGTAAAAATGCATTTTAACAAAAAATCTCAAATTTCTTTAAATAATCAATATGAAATAAAAACAACGCAGTATTATTCAAACAAACATCAAATAACATTTATTTTTATTAAATTTTTCATATTGCTTAGCTTTTACTTATATTTTCAACATTTAAGGTTTTTTGCCGTAAATAATGCATTTTTTAAAGAAAAATCAAATATTTCTGGAAATAATTAATAAAAACTGATAAACATGTCGTATGATCAAAATTAATGAGAAATTACATTAATTTCAATTATAGTGATAATATAGATGATAATTTGTAATCATATTGGTTATACATTAAGTACTTAAGTAATTTGGGGGGATGGGGTTTTTTGCATAAAATTGCATATTTCTGAAAATAGTCAATAAAATAAAAGCAATGCTGTTTTATTCAAATAAATTACAAATAACATATATATTTTTCATATAATATTTTTTTAATCATATTTCTAACATTTAAGTAATTTTTGGGGTAAAAATGCATTTTTGACGAAAATATAACATATTACCTTAAAAAAATAAAACAAATGATATCAATGTGGTATTATTCAAATAAATGACATATCGTGATTCAGCATGATCCATACATACGTATGAGATACAGGCTTTTTATTTAAACGTATGATCCATTAAAATATATCTAAAAAAAAAGGTAAACAATTGTCCGATGCTCATTTATGCCAAACTAAAAATATAAATACGAACCAATCGTCTCAAAGAGCTCTCTTTGTTATTACACTAGTTTAGCAAAAGTATTGAGTGTTGAGAGTCGGTGGTATTAGGCATATCATATGAAATGTTTTTGTCGTAAAAAGCGTAAAATATCGAGATTGATCAGGCTTTGCTACACGAAAGAAAACAAAACGTGAACAACAGCAATAAATAAATAAGTAAACAGGTAGATAGATAGATAAACAAATAAACGCCTTAACCCGGAATATGAAATAATGATCCTCTAAATGTAAAATCCAGTGGATTACGATATCTCAACCCGCGATCATCATTTTTTCAAAATTTTAATCACGACCTTTTTCAAGCTGATTAAAGATAGGGCCTGTATGATTTGCCACAAGAGATACCCAATATTTTAATTCGCAAGAGGTAGCAGGGAAAACAATTCTAGGAAAATGTTATTTCATGCAGTGTTGAATGGAAAAAATATTGCAGTACTCATTTTTAAATGATATATATATTTATGATCGACCCCCCTCTCCCCCCCCCCCCGAGGGCGACCGGGGTATTGAAATAGGTCGTTCGGTTTTTCCGCCTGCAAGTAGAACCCCTTCTAAAGGGGCATAAGTAAATTCGGGCGGGATGAATAAATACTCGAATTCCTTTCTCGAAGGTTGTGCCGGGGAAAGAATAGGCACAAGGTATCTCGGTCCTGGAGGCACTAGTCCTCTAAAAGGACATCCCTAATTGTGGGGGCGTATAAATTCACAATCCATCAAGAGGGAGAAGTTAAAGACGCCACGTGTTTAGGAAATGCCAAGTCTTAAGCACGATTAAGACCCATTGACTCATTTTGAGTGGTCAGTAGGCTGCCAGTTACAAGACTTAATTTTCCGCTCCTATCCAACCCGCAATTTTCCCAGTGACAGTCTGAAAGTCCATTCCTTACCGGTCCCGTGCTCCCAGTCTACATATTTATTTGTTGTTTAACTTGTTTTCGTCCTGAATATGTGTCAAATATTTGCCACTGGACGTTAAGCAACAATCAATCAATAAATCAATCATCTTTCGTGTCACTAGATATGGAGACAACGCCCTATTATTAAATGAATAACATCACCATAAATATTCTATCATAGATATGATATTTCTGTGCGCCGTGTGTATCAGACACCTTCAATCTATTTATTAAAACTAGCATTTGTTATGAATTACTATATAGGTACAAGATGGTGGAGGGTTGAAAGTCCTATGCATCAAAGTAATGCTTTCTGTCAGACGGAATGTTAGGTTTAAAATGGGGGGTGAAAGTTATAAATATCCTACACAGCAAATTAATGCTCTCAGTCGGATGGTCCTAACGGACTTAGTTATTTATTCAATTTGAATGAAAGATTTTAAAAAGTTTAATTTTATTTTACCATGCAGTTTTATTTAATTTGATGTGGTTTAAATTGGGGGGTGGGGGTGAAAGTTATTAACGTCCTACACAGCAAACTAATGCTTTCAGTCGGACGGTTGGTTTAAATGGGTGGGGTGTTGAAAGTTATTAACGTCCTACACAGAAAACTAATGCTCTCAGTTAGACGGTGGTTTAAATTAAAGGTAGTGCAAATATTGATATTGCTGAGATGTACTTCAACAAAAGGTATATTAAAGATATATGTTGTCAAAAATGTCATGAACGACATAACATATTAATATATTTTTTTAAATTCTAAGTATTTAAAAATACTTTCAATTTAAACATTTAGTTTCTATTAATAAATGCTACATTTAGTTAAGATCATAGTGTGATTTTGAAAATATCTTCTTCCACCAAGGTGAGTAACACTGTACAACAACGGACCGCAACAATAAATTGTTTTCATATGCGATTTTTACGTTGTTTGCTATTTTCCCATGCAAGGGCAGAATTAAAATTTCACTTGTATGTAGAAACAATACTTAGAAAAATAATATTGAAATTTCCATACTGCCCTTGCGTGGGAAGGGTATTAATTTTTTGGTGGAAACGGAAAAAATACCAGTTTTTTGTCAATTTTCCATGACCTTCCTTGATTTGCATGGTCATATTTAACCTTATTATTGTTGTTGACTAGGAAAAATTATTGGAAAAAAGAATTCGAATGTTTGGGGTTATTATAAGCGTGATTTCCATAGTCAAGGGTTCCAAAATTTTTTTTGCTTATTTGAAGGGCCAAAATAACACATTCGTGGCTCTACCCCTTTCCGAAATAATGATTGTATTACTATATATATTGTGTTAAACTGTAAATTATATTTATCTGATCATAAAACAACCAAAAAATAGAACTTGCGATCTAAAAGGGGCTATTAATATCTAATTTAAGAAAATCGCCAAAGTGAGTTATCTCCCTTGTCCATGCAAAATCCCATAGACAGTGCAACTTACCCAGATTTCAAGAAACCATTGAATAAGTTTGCAAAACTATTGATAATATTTATCTACGACTAAATGAGTCTGATATTTTTATAAAGCATGGATCAATCTAAAAAATTGTGAAAAAGGATTAAATTGAAAAAAGTCGATTTCTGAAGTGAACTGTGCTGACAGTAGTTCTTTATTTTAATTATTTTCACAATATGGGAGTGGGAATATTTTCTGGAACTGACTTCTTTTGTAAATAAAAACATCAGATGCTTTATGCACATGTCCTTTTCTACCCTATGATTAAGTAGTATGAATATTAAAAAGTACATGTATGCAGTCCAGATTTAATTCACAGTTATCAAGGATTGTGTGTTCTTTTATGTCTGGTTGTGAAGAAAACATGTATAATAGAATTTATATTTATGTATGAACTATACTGATGAGAGTTAAATTAAGCTACTGGTATCATAATGCAAACAGTTGTATGTCTGGGTTATATAGCAAAACATTTCATTTGATATTCAAATATGTCATTATACCAAGCAATCAGTTGTTAACATAGTTGGATGCTTCAAGGACAAAATCCACCACTCTCTGGAAAATTGCTGACTTTTTGTTTAAAGATTTAACATAGACCTTATTAGTAACTTTTAAAAATGATTTTCATTGGTATTTGCCTTTCACAAAGGGGCAGTTTTGTTTCAAGGGGAGAAGATTTGGGGAATTTTTTTCAAAAGTTAGATGCAGACTTCTCCTCTAAATGTCAACAGACCTGATTTCCAATATTTAAAAATTATTGTAAGCTACCATAAATATAATGGAAAATTGACACCTTTAGGTTAATAGTATGAAATTTGGTGGTTAAATTTAATTGAGAGTTGACACCAATAGGTAAATAATGTGTAGTTTGGTGGTTATATGTAATGGAGAGTTGACACTAATAGGTAAATAGTGTGTAGTTTGGTGGTTATATATAATGGAGAGTTGACACTAATAGGTGAATAGTGTGTAAATTGGTGGTTATAGTGGAGAGTTGACACTGATAGGTTAATAGTATGTAGTTTGGTGGTTATATGTAATGGAGAGTTGACAACAATTGGTAAATAGTGTGTAGGTTTTTTAGTTATATACAATGGAGAGTTGACACTAATAGGTGAATAGTGTGTAAATTGGTGGTTATATGTAATGGAGAGTTGACACTGATAGGTTAATAGTATGTAGTTTGGTGGTTATATGTAATGGAGAGTTGACACCAATTGGTAAATAGTGTGTAGGTTTTTAGTTATATACAATGGAGAGTTGACACTAATAGGTGAATAGTGTGTAAATTGGTGGTTATATGTAATGGAGAG
>JAULBM010294595.1:0-15369 GCA_032357055.1 Geukensia granosissima | reverse complement strand
TTGTGCCCATTTTTAAAATATTTTTTTATTCAATCTGAATATTCCGTTACTGCCGGTATTGTTTTGCGGTTAGATCGAGGTCGGAAGTTCTCTCGGACTTTTGATAAAATAAAAATGTTTCCTACCTACCGACCCTACACTCTGAGAGTACAGTCGGAAACAGCAAACAGGAAACAACCCCATGACAAAAACAGAGGGAATATACAAATCTAGAAATCTCAATATGCCTTCAACAAGGGTAGAATATTACTCCTTGTGAAAAGCAGTAAATCGCCTCAAACAAAAAAATTATGCGTAAAACCTGCATGTTATAAAAGAAATGTACATGTTAAAAAACATTAAACACAAAATCAAATCTATGACTACAATTCCTGACTTGGGACAGGCACTTGAGACATGTGGTGGGGTTAAAATAGTTTATTCTGAACTCTCATATAGCATTATAATTAAGGTATTGAATCGATTTTTACTCATTATCTTCATGGATGTGATGATAGTATACCTCATTTGACAGTGTTTGTTGAACGAACTCTCTTTATACGTTGTTACGTTTAAAAAACGGGATACTATTTTGTCTGGTAGAGAAGTCTAATCGCCTGCAATGTTGCTGATGATTAAATTATCAACGGAAACTAGGGTTAGAATTCGAGTTATAAAAACCAAATATTGAATCGTAAAACCTCTATAATCGTATTTGTGTTGTCACTATTATTACATTCATGAAAATGCTGTTTCAAAATTGATTTAATGCCTTGTTTATAATATTTCTTTTAATTAGGTTTGAACCCTAGAAGAACTCAGATGTCGAGCGTATTTACAATTCTGAGAAAATCGGGATTTTCTTAAAAAATATTTTGAATTTGTTTTTCATTTAAACGCAATATCAGATTCAAGAAACAAAGTTGAAACATGGAAATTATGTTTGAGACATTTCATCTTTATAACGATACATGTTTCATAGATCGTTTAAATAAACAATAAATAAAAGTATACATGTATTATGGCATCCCTCTCAGAGACTATTCAACAAAAAAGCCGGAAATGGTATATTTGTGAAATTTTACCATATTTCTTACCAGAAAACATCGAGTGCATTAAAGAAACAACAAAATATTTTGATATACTTTGCAGAATACTAAATTCCATATTTGCACGAAATTGTTTCTTGCGTGTGCACATATTTACCCGTTTAAATATGTTAAGAGGTAGCCAGATGAAACCGAAGAGCCCAAAAAAAAGGGACAATTCGACAAACACGGCAATCCCGAGAACACGAACAAGACGGAACTAAAGACATATACACATAAAACGAAAACAAAAATACAACTTTGAACTACGATGACCTCATCAAAATACCGGGGTATACTTAGGTGGTCCAGTTCCTGCCTCTTTATAGACAACCATCGCATTGTCCGTATTTTAATCCGATATTAGTCGATTTATGGAAATTGTGAAGGTTTCAGAACCGTCAAACAGAGACAACGAACAGCTATTTTGGTTTACTCTCCAACTTCACAGGAAAAGGTTAGTCTTCATCTTAAAACCGATATTAAATACCGGCCGACAAGATTGTGGTGTCGACTGTAAAATATTTGGAGTGGTTACTTTAACCGCTGAGCAACATTATCATGTCTGAGCAGTTCCTTTGTCAAGGACCCACTCTGTCAAGAAAATTGCTGTATTGGACACATGTTCTTGAAAAACATATGAGCTGGAAGATGTTTAGGACATACGCCGTGGCAGATGGAATGAGCTTTAAGATGTTTAGGCCATACGCCGTGGCAGCTGGAATTTTACTGTCAATGAAAGCGAAGTTGACTATTGGAACGGTGCAGTCAGCACGTTTATCATAAAGTTTTGTGTGAAGCCTTTTAATGTGATTCTTGATGGAGATCAATGTATGATGCAGACTTGGGAGTGTCTGTTATGTCTTAAAATTTTAAGCTCATTTTGGTAGATGAGTTGAGATAATAACCGAATCGTGCATTGTTCAGTGAGAGAATAGCATCTATATAGCGGAAGCTGAAATTCAAGGTTTGGACTAACCTTCTTTTTTTCTGTGACAACTCTCGAAGAAAGTCTGCCTCAAACGAGTGAAGAAATAGACTGTCGAGGAAAGGAGCACAATTAGTGTCAATTTGGTATGCCGACCGTCGGCTAAAAACTCATCTACCAAACTTAGCAAATATGATGTCAATTAGGAAATCTAACATTTTTGTAATATTCTACTCTGCTTTCTTTATTTTGTGTTGCGTTGTACAAACAAAGTATGGTATTGGTTCTACCAACAACGATGTACTTGTATTGTCTTAAAATGGTTCCTAATGCCTCTACATTTAAGAAAAGAATATAAAGAAGAATGCACCGGGAACCAAATCACAAAGGATTGAAAATTATGATGAACAAATGAATTCCATTGGATAAATCAAATGGGATCCAGATGGTTGAAATAGTAAGGCGTACAAATGTTGTGTTTGTGCTAGTAAGGCGTACAAATGTTGTGTTTGTGCTAGTAAGGCGTACAAATGTTGTGTTTGTGCTAGATCCAATATTTGCTATACATGTTAAAGTGGATGGAAGATTTTTTCCTAAGAGGAAAACTTTTATAGGGTTGATAAAGCATTTAAGATTGTTAAAATTATGAAGAATTGTAAGAGAAATCTGGCTCCATGACCTACCACTGGAGAGAGGGAAATACAATGTTTTAGTACAGTGAGTAAATGAGTAACACGACGAGTGATTCCTGTGGTTAAGCAAATACCTCCCGTCTTTTTTATGGAGGTTCATGTTACCAAGCTTTAATTTTTAACTTATATAAAACTTAACGTTTTTCGGTCTGCCCCTTTTATATCTTCGGATTCCCTTTTGGTATCTTTGATTTTACAATTCAATTCTTCAGAGATAATTAAATGCCAAAAAAAAACAAAAAGATTTATATAACGACAATAAAAAAGTTCAAATGTCTTCAACAATACACTCAGTAGAAATATTTTATGTTCATGTTCCAGAAATAATATGAAATTATCAATGGAACAGATAATAGTCATGTTGAGAAAGTTTAAAATAACTGGTACTAAAATAATCACTTACGCGTAATGTTCGTGAGTTCATTCTATTAATTTAAGCATTATTTATTTTGACCACAAACAGTCAATAATATTTAATAGTTTAATACAATACCAATGTGCTTGTCACACGTAACAGCTCAAGATATTTTAGCTAGTATGACAACCATCTTAAGTTTTCTTTTCTATACCCTTTGTACTGATAAAATAACAGAAAAAACGGTTTCAGCAAATATTTCTCTTCTTTCCTTTAGTTAATCAGAAGTCATGAAAGTTATAACGACTGTAGATATCAAAACAAAAATACCGCAAATAACTTTTGTGGATGTTCAAACGAATTGGTTAATCCATATGGAATCAGTGTATCTAAACCAGTTACAGACCTGTTACCGGTAATACAAAAAAGTTGACCTCTTCTCGGATTGACGTTAACCCGGATTTGAGATTTAGGATTCCACGACGAGCGTTGTGCGCAGGACAGGGGATGGTTACCCTTTCAGAGCACCTGGTCCCACTCCTGTTTTGTAATGGAGTTCGTGAATTCCAAGCATTTGTTTCTTTTATTTACTTTTGTCTTTTAGTTTTAAATTTGTCTTGTCTCTTTGGACTATACACTTTTGATCTCTCACATGGGTTATCTACACTAGACTTCAAACTGTGTCTCCTAATTACTTTGGGGCATGATTAACTTATATAAACGCAAAAAAATCAAGTGTATTTATTAGTTATTTAAAGACAACATGATTAAAATTAAACAAGACGCTAAGTGTAATTAAATACTAATTACAGTTATATGTCTCTACGTTTCCTTTCAATTTGCAAACATACAGTGGTAAAATAGTATGAATTAAGCAAATATTCCGGTAGATCAGTGGTGCCTTTCCTTTAGTGTGTCAGCATTAATGGATTTTTATTTATGCTGCTTCCGCCAATATGCTATAAATATTAATTGAAAAAAAGTCAGCGGCTTAGACATATAACTTAATTAACATAGAACCAAAATATTGATTTAAAATCCAGTCTTAAACGTCAGAATGCAACAAGAGATTGCCTTAACTTAAGGCTGATCATCGTCGGATACTATTGTATATTATGTCATCTACATGTCTCTACAAAAACATGATATTGTCCTATATTTTAAGAATTAATGGATTCTTCACCATAATGTTGTCATTATCATGCCAATTTTCATGGTATACAACTAGTTGATTTAAGCCGGTTGATACAGGTAAAATACACAATTTTGTAAATATCAAGAAAACTGCAAGAATCGTGAATAAAAGTTGTGATGATGTTTTTTTAAAACTATTCTAGGAAAATAAAAATATGGGTTACTATTCTCATTTATTTGGTACAAAACAAAAACTCAAATTTGAAGTGCATTCGTAGTTAAAATTTAAAGATGTATCTAATTTTTAAAGAGTTTTTCAATTTTATTATCAAGAAAAAGTTGAATAGAATGAATAGCTATTACAAAACGATGCCATGAAATAACACCTTTTAAATTGATTTTAATAAATGTTTTCCAAGTGTTATAGACATTTTTCCCTGGAACTTATTTTTTGGAACAGCCATTTTCTCATGTTTCTAAAGATGTGACATGGGACCAGGCATTAATGCAATTCTGCAGTAAATGCTTTAAATCAGTTTTGGAAAATCGCTGAAACTGCAGTTCCACTTTGTTACACGCCGTATGTACGTTAATAACTCATTACCTCAATATGGTAGCAGAAGCTCAGAGGTTTCCATGTATGTAATGACAATTATAACTTGCTTGATTTTTTCGAACGAGTTCAAACCACGGAAATTACTTCCATTTTTGTTATTTCACATGTAACTCGACCATTTTGATGCCATAGAGTTGAAATGATTTATCAGTCTGTTTAGTGGCATTCATATCAGAAACCACGGAAATTACTTCCATTTTTGTTATTTCACATGTAACTCGACCATTTTGATGCCAAAGAGTTGAAATGATTTATCAGTCTGTTTAGTGGCATTCATATCAGATGCTGTGTCATTTTTACCAATTTTGAAAACAGTGGTTTTTTTGTTTTGTTTGTTTGTTTTTTTTTTTTTTTTTTTGGTAATATCTGTACAAACAAAACGAACTCAAGGGGTTCAACGCTCGAGTCCGTTGAATGGTGGCCACATCAAGACATTGTCCGTTGACAGAGACGTGTACGAGTCCATTAATAACAAAAATGGCGATAAAACATCAACACATTGCTTTGAAAATAAATACAATAATATCAGCACAGCAATCAACATGGAAACTATTATTCAAAAATAAAAACTGATAAGTCTTTTTTCATAAACATTTGAATATTTGTCTGACAAACTGAACGGCATATGACTACCCTATGCAAAATAAATACCGGAAGAAATATCTTCAATAAATAAAACTTCAATTAATTACATTAAATATTCCACAGATAAACGCAAGACTGCCCATCAGTTTGGTAAGTATTTTGACAAGAATAAAATGATTCGTGTCTGTTTTTGTGAACATTGTATATATTTATTGCTTTAGTTACTTAATAATCCTGTTAACGAGTTCACAAAAGATTGGGATCGTTGATAAATTACGTACTTTAAAGAAACAAATAATTCCGCTAAAATAAGCAATAAGTCATCGTATCACATGTCAAAAAAGATATTGTCAAATGATGGTATTTTACCCTTTTAACACCTCTTTGTACTAGACAGATAACTATATTGACCAACAGAAAATGATAAAGTAAGTAAATGCTAAAGTAAATTTGGGATCCACCGTTTACGAGGACTTATGTTAGGTGGTGGTGGTTGTTTAGGCCGAAGATCTAATATGTTAAATGACATCGAGCATGTTTTTAGTTTATATATATTAAATTTATAACTTTGTTTCTTCCATCAAACTTTACAAATCAATACTATGATGCAAGGCGAAAGAAAACCGAAGGCCCAGGTAAAAAGCAATCTCGGGACAAGACGGAACATAGCATATAGTTTACATATAAAACTAAAAAAACATACAAATATAAACAATGCGGATCATATAAAAAACGAGGATGAAGTCATGTGGTCCGGACGAGTAAGCAGGATCTCCCTTCTTAAAGACACCAGCCGCATTGTATCCTTTTCAATCCAGTGTTAGTACAATGTATGAATTATACGATTTTCAACATATATATTTACAAATTTCAACAAAAGTATAACATTATACTTTTGTTAAAATTTGTAAACATGGAAATAAAAGCGACAAAATTTTGATAGCAGCACATTGTTGTTTTTAGACTATACAGTTATTATTCAAATATGAATTTGGTAAACAGAAATGTTCGCATATAGTATTGATCCAGGACGTGCTGGACTGTTCAAATGTCTTTTTATGGAATAAAAATATAAATTTCGGGAATATTCTCCCTTTGCCTGTGATTTATGTATAACTTTCCAGCAATATACATTTTCACCAACTAAGTCGTATGTATAATACGATTCAAAACGTCCAAGTAATTGAATGGGCTTTTGAGTATTTGAGTTCCTGTTATGTACAGTAATCTGTATCATCTTCTAAATTCTGTTCTAGAGGTTCTGCAAGAAAACAATAACGCTCGACATTCTTTTCGCTCTTCCTTTTAATTCAGGCATATGTATATTTTGAATAGTAACATCCATTCAAATTGAATCGTTTTCTTATTCAGAAGGTGTTTATGTTTAGGACCATAAGGGTTTGAGTTTATTTCATTGTCTATTGAAACACTCGTCAACGGTTAAACTTTTTCGTGGCTAACCCGTCAACGGCGATTACGCATAATTATATAAAAATTCACAGATATCTCCAAAAAAAGGAAGTAATATTAAGTCAAACTTAATCAGAACATAAAATTGATAAATCTCTTTCAAACGAAAGAAGAGGGTAAACAGTTTATTACTGAAAAATAGTGTGTTCGTTTAAATTTTCAAACTGTGAAAACAATCAGAGAGTGAAACACTTTTTAGATTAATGCAAATAACAGAAATTTAATACCCTAAATAATAATTACAATAAATCATCCACATATGTTTTTTAGCAGACACTTTTATTTACTACCAGAAATGCACCAATTTTTGATATATTAAGAAAAATTACTTATTAACCTCGGTTATAATCTTTCGATAACCTCGTGTCAACAGTCCGTACTCTACTTTGTCAACGGACATTGTCTTGGCTCTATTTAACGGATTCGAGTCTCGCGGAGCGTGTTAAACCCCATGGAACTTAACTCTATCCTTTAAATATGGTAAGAAAAAAGAATATGTAAATTAATTTTACAATAGATTTGCTTTTATCTTTGTTTTAAAAATACCTATACTGGTAAAGATGACAAATGAAATCAATTACTTATAAAAGACACCACATTCGACTTAAAGCGAATGAAATGAAATCAGGACATAATTGTCCTTTGAGAACATAATCACAGCAGAATATACTAGATCCCATAGAGACGTCCAATGTGTGAATCGCTGGAAGGGGTAATGGATGCATGCGTCCTACATTGACATTTCTTCCATTGGACAATAAAATTCAAACAGAAAATCACAAAATCCGACTAAAAACCACCTGAATCACAATGAAAAAGATTCCTCTTTGATAAATGCTCGCAGTTACTGAAATCAAGCTCAATTTGCATTTCCTGATGATGATGAGACATCATGCCAATCTTGGAAGTACTGGCCTAAAACTTGATAGAAATACATCTTTCCTATAAATAGACCAACATAATTAATATTGCATCTCAGGATGCATCCTAAATTAGTAACCCAGATATAACTACACATATTTTATTAATAGTTTTAGAATAAATACAAGTTCACCAATGTTGTAAAAATATTTTAAACTTCACTCTGCTGGGCACATGTTTCAAGGAGCCATTCTTATCCTAGTCAATACATTAGTAGATCGCAATCTAAACATAGTAAAAAGAAGTTCTAATATTTGAACAACCGAAAAAAAAAGACTAAATCTATCGGAAAGAACACCTTCCATTTGCGATTCAAGGAATTGAGCATACTCCATAATTTTAGGTTTAGAGTTTAAATAAATACTGCAAATTTCTGTAGAGAGTATGAGGTAAATTTCAACTTAACATGTCTGATAAATGGGCTGGTGACTATGCTTCACCACAAGTGGCGTCGACTCAGTTGACTGAAAATGAATGTTTACTAATGCAGTACATATATGTAAATTTCTCATCAGTAGCATTAGAACCAATGCACAATTTGACCCGAAATACCAGCAAAGATTAGCAATTATTGTTGCAAACAAACTAAAATAGGAAACCAAACCCAGGGAAGTTCATGGACAAGGACATCAATCGTGTGTGATATGATGAATGAAGCCTTCTCCGTGATTTCATGACTTAAAAAAATTGAATGAAAACTTTAAATTCAATCTTATTTTAAATATTTTATTTTCTGGAAATTGTAAGCTTATAATCTATAAATCATTTGGAGAGATCTTTCATTTTGAACATGACTATACATTATTTTGATATACTGCTGTGTAACCTTTTCCTTGGAAATTCGTTTGTGCCTTTACTGGAAATGCTCCTTGAAATGTACATATAGCATATCAAAGTTCACCATATTTATTCAACAATGGTAAACAATGAGGTCGATGCCTTTGCTATTGGAGCAGAGATCCCCGAGGGTTTTGTCAGACTTTTCGGGCATGACAATAATGCTTTACAGAAAGCACCGAAAACACGGAAAGATTTCGAAACGGTTGTACCTATCGCTGGATTTGACGTCCTATTTATATTTGTTTTGATTTATGTACTTTTTTTACCTTGTTTTGATTTCAAAGTTCTTGTTTTGGTTCTAATGCTACTGATGAGAGGTTACTCCTTGAAATGTTCATACAGCATATCAAAATTAACCATATTTATTCAACATGGGTAAACTAGTATATTAATTCTGGAAATCAATATCTTCTTAACATATCAAATGCACAATTTGGCAACACTATCTTTCGACAGATACTCGGCTACCAATGAGCACAAACTGCACTTCTCTCATTACAGATTTATTTTTATATTGTTATGAATCAAAGTTTATAACCAAAATTCAGAATGACCCTTCAAAACACGATTATAAGTTTTATAATACTTATCGATATTTAAAAGATGTTTTAGCTTTAGATAATCAAGTTTCAAAAATGTGAAAAAGAACTTTATCCTAAAGAACTAACCTTGATTCAAACTAAAAGAGTAATGAGGTTACCTTTGTCAAGGAGAACGCTTACATTAACTAAATCAGTAGAAACTAACAACCAATCAAAATAACTAACCTACACAAATAAGCTACCATGGACCAAGAACAGCCTAAGAAAACTCGTAAATATTTTATAAGAAACGTAAAGATGGCAGATCAATCAGCAAATAAAAACTAAAAAATAATAGAGAGATGAATGCTGGAAATATATTGAGTCCATGATATGTGATCTATCGGTAAAAGAACCAGAAAAAAAACTTATCCATTCAAATCAAACATAAAAACATTATTTTTATCTTAAAGAACAGATAAATCAAGAATATCAGCTCTCAAAAAGATGATTTTTAACTACTGACCCTTTCTAGTCTGTTTTACATCTGAACAAAACAATAAAATACCAGATAAAGACACAAGTCAATATGTAAGCATACGATCTTTTACCATATCCACACCAGGTAAAGCAAAACGTCTAACTAACATCAATCTCACAAAGCCAATGGTACTGAAAGAAATAAAAGAACACATGATTGCACTAATCCTGCAACTTATATTCATTTGAAACTGAGCAAACACCTCGAGGCTGCAAACATGCAAATGTTCCACCTACATTTAAAAAGGGAAAGAAATAGCCAGGCAGTGAATTGAATATTACCGATCCAGTAAAATACAGCATACTCTATGACCTTCAGCGTCGCTACCGCAACTCACGATCATTTACAACTGCTCGAAATCCTCTAGAATTATTAGAAGCAGATAATAGCAATATTCAAACATTTCCCATCATCATAGATTTTGTTAATACAGTAGATAAAGTTTCTCGCCTCAGTCAAGAATTCTCAATTTTGCAAATTTTGTATTGGCCTACCTTTGTTACATATTTATCTATATAGAGGAATATTTTATGTGAATATAATTGTCCATGTATGTGCAATGCGTGATCATCGAATGACGATGATATACTGTAAACCAGAATAAGAAGAAAACACAAAAAAACTCATCAAAATCGTCTAAGCTAACCCAGCATTGTCTCTATATCCCGTTTCTATAACAGTTTCCGGAAGGCCGTGGTTCCTTCTAAAATTATAATTTACCATTCTGATTTTCGGCTTCCGGGCAGTGTGGTATCAGTTTCCATAGAAATCACCGCTAAAACGTGCATCAATTTCTGTCGACGACAAATAGTTAAAGCTTTCATTTTTAATTTGGTAAATTAACAGTGGAGCGTAAATACCTTAACTAATTCTGGCAGTCGTAGAAAGTAATTATGCATTAAGATAAAGTATAGGGGAAAGTTTTTCTCCTTGCTCATTCTTACGTCGACGTGATGCACTACCCACAAAGGGGAACAATTCTTACAAAATGTCATTTTTAAACCAAACTGAAGCATCCATTGTTGTTGTCACCCAAAGATGCATTGTGTTGCACGTTGGTGTGCGGTATGCTAGTAAGCTGAAAGGGCTTAAAACATACTTCCTGGCTTATCCTTTCATGCGTTAAATACAGGTTATAGCTAGCATCCGAGGCATGCATTGCAGTTTACACTCCTAGATGCATCTTGCAAATCAATATTATTGATTATTGAGGTTTGACATATCAGTTATTTGGCATTAACTTCAACCATGTTTCCTAACCGACTCATGTATACGCCGGTTTAATTAGGTCCAGCCGCGGATCCAGGATTTTACGTTAGGGGGAGCTGGTGCAGGTCAGTTCTTTGTTAGGGACCGGGGGCGAAGCCCCCCGGAAGATCATAGAAATCACGAAAATTAAGACTAAAAAATTATATTTTTTTCGTTTTCAGGGGGGGGGGGCGCGAGCCGGGTGCGCCCCCGCTTGAATCCGCACCTGAGGTCCAAGTCAGAACCCCAAGCATGATAATTCATGCAAACCAACATACAGTAGTTAAAGCTGGAACAGGTTTTCATAAACTGGTTTGTTCATGCGTTAAAGATATGTCAGCATCAGAACATGCATTGCTGTTGTTCCTAGATGCATCGAGCTAAAGAATATGGCTGATCTTGGACATGTTAGGATGCTGTGATGGACTAAAACCATTTGTCCTTACCGAACTGTTCATGTATCAGATATGTGTCAAAGTCAGCATTCGAAATTCGAAGAATGCATTGAAGTTGTCACCCCCAGATGCATCATTCTAAACATAATGGTTGATGTGGGACATGTCAATAAGCTGGAATGGACTTTGACTATGTTTCCTTACAGATTCGTTCATGTGTTAAATATAGGCCAGTGTCAGCATCTGAAACTTGCATAGCTGTTGTAATCCCTAGATGCAAAATGCAAACAAATATGAATGTCTGATATGTCAGTAAGCTGGAATAAAATTTGACAATGTTTCATAAGAGTCAGTCATGCGTTAAAATATATCAAAGTCAGCGACTGATGCATGCGTTGCAGTTGTTATCACTTTATTCATCATGCAAACCAATATGGTTGTTGTCGGAAAAGTTGGTAATCTGACATGGCTAAATGAATCCTAACCAAGTCGTTCATGCATTAAATTAAAGTCAAGGTCAGCATCCGAAACATACATTGCAGTTGTCATTCTTAGATGTATACCAGTATGCTTGATGAGGTACATAGCAGCAAGAAGGAATGGATTTTCACCCACTACCTTGGACTCCAACGCTCGGGCCATTGACTTAGAGTTAAGTCCAGTGTAGAATACCAATGCAAGTGATCAAATCTTCAGTATAAAGAAACAAAACAAGTTTGCAACAAACAAAAAGATAAATCCAAAAAAAAAATCAAACAAACAAACGCTTGGAATCAACAAATTCCTTTTCAAAATAGGAGTGGGATTTGGTGCACTGGAAAGGTAAGCATCCTGTCCTGCATGCAGCACCAATTGTAGAATCCTTCTCCTTCAACTCAATTTCGGGTTACTGTCAATATGAGAGGAGGTCAAGTTATTACTGAATTACCGGTGACTAGTTGAGATACACTGATACAATATGAAACAACCCATTCATGATGCCCCCCATAGAATTTGAGCAGGGATTAGCAACCTTGATTTGATGTGTCCTTATTGTAGTCATTTATGTGACAACAACAATGCTTTATTAGGAAAATCCTGGTTGTTGTAACAGGCACAAGAGTATTGAATTGAATGCAAAACAATACCCTGTAGACAGGGAAAGCAGGAATATTGCCACATAAATATGATAAATTTACAATAGGAAGGTTAAATAATTTCATTTGGCGTCAGGGGTTTTAGACAACTTGACCACAATGTAAAATTCCCATAGGGCCCTATGTTAAACTATGCCGGTGTCATACGATATTTTGACCTCCTCTGAAAAGTTACCCCGGGGTAAATATATCGTATGATATTTTGACCCCGGGGTAAAATATATCATACGATATTATGACCCCGGGGTCATGATATTTCGACCCCCCTTATGAAATATTGACCTCCCTAACAAATTCTGAATATAACATGTAAAAAGGGGAGGTTAATATATCAACGTTCGGGGGGTCAGAATATCATAAAGTGGGGGTCAGAATGTCGTAAAAGGGGGGGGTAGAATTTCAGAGATTTTGCTTTCTAAAAAGTGATTTGTAATTTGAATTCAATTAAGGGTATTTTTTCAATTATAATAGGAGGTTAACATATCCGAAAAAATAGACGTTGCAGGAGGGGGTCAAAATATCATTAGATAGGGAGGTCAAAATTTCATAAAGATTTTTTCTTTAAAATTGATTAGCTCTTTGAATTGAATTTAAATAATTTATTCAATTATAATAGGTGGTTGACATATACTAGGTATTTGGGGTGATGGGGGGGTCAAAATATCATAAAAAAGGGAAGTTATAATTTCATAAAGATTATTTTGTTGTTGTCTGGTTTTGTTCTACAACCTTTGAATTCATTTGAATACGTGAGTGTGATCCATGATCTTTTTTACTGTAGAACTAAGCTTTTCATTTAAAGGGAGGGGTTAAAAATATTTTTAAATAGGGAGGTCAAATTACTCTTAATAATTGTTTTGCTTTCTGAATTGAATTTAATTTTTTTTAAATTTAATTAAGATAGTAAGTTGACATACCCTAGGTATTTGAAGGGAGTCAAAATACCATAAGATAGGGATGTCAAAATTTCATAAAGAATTTTTATTTACAATTGATTTGCCTTTTGATTTGAATTTAGATTATTTATTCAATTAAAAAGGGAGGTTGAATTGCCAAAATATCATAAGATAAGGAGGTCAAAATTTTGTAAAAAAAATTCTTTAAAATTGATTTGCTTTTTGAATTGAATTTAGATGATTTATTTAAGTGGGAGGTTGACATATCTTAGGTATTTGAGGGGGTCAAAATTTCATAAAGATCTTTTCTTTAAAATTGATTTGCTCTTTGAATTGAATTTAAATTATATATTCAATTATAATAGGCGGTTGACATATCATCGGTTTTTGAAGTGATGGGGATCAAAATATCATAATATAGGGAGGTCAAAATTTCACAAAGATTTTTGTTGTCTGGTTTTGTTGTAAAACTTTTGAATTCGTTTGAATGTATGCTCAATGATCCCTTTACCTTGGAGCTAAGCTTCTCATTTAGGGGGGGGGTCAAAATATCATAAAATAGGGAGGTCTAAATTTCATGGATATTACTTCTTGAAAATTGTTTTGCTTTCTGAATTGAATTTACATTTTTTATTTAATTAAGATAGGAGGTTGACATATCCTAGGCATTTGAAGGCCAAGGGATCAAAATATAAGATTTTTTCTTTCAATTGCTTTTTTAACTGAATTAAGGTTATTTATTCAATTGTAAAAGGCGGTTGACATATTCTAGGTATTCAAGGTGTGGGTGGGTCAAAATATAAAAAAAGGAAGTCAAAATTGCATAAAGATTTTTGTTGTCCAACTTTGTTGTAAAACCATTGAATTCAATTGAATTTGTGATCATAGTAGTATCCTTTTTACTCTAGAGCTTATCGTTCCATTCAGGGGGCAGCAAATTATCATAAAATAGGGAAGTCAAAATTTCATAAAGATTTTTTCTTTAAAATTGATTTGGTTCTTGAATTGAATTTAGAATATTTATTTAATTATAATAGGAGGTTAACATATCCTGTTATTAGAGGTGGGGGAAGTTGGTTCATAATATCATAAGATAGGGATGTCAAAATTCCAAAAGATATATTTGCTTTACTTTGTTGTTAAACCTTTGAATGATCAAAGTATCTTCTTTACTGAAGAGTTTAGCATTTCATCTAGAGGAGGGAAATATAATAGGTAGGAAGGTCAAAGTTGAATTAGGATTTTGTTGTCTGAATTTACTCTCAAAGCTTTGAAATCAGTTCAATCTATTGTCAAAGGATGTTTGTACTGTGGAACTTAGCATTTTATTGAAGTGGGGAAAGGAGGGGGTAAATATAACATAATACAGGAGGGTCAAATTTGCATCAACAGTTTTTTTTTTATTTGCTTTTTGAATTGAATTTAGATGATTTATTCAGTCAAAGTAGGACGTTGATATATCACAGGTTTTTTTGGATGGGGAGGGGGGTTTAAGTATCATAAGATAGAGATGGCAAAATTTCATTAAGATTTTGATGTCTGGTTTTTTCAGACGTTTTCACTCAATTCCAAATGTGATTAAACTATGTTTTTTACTGTGGAGCTTAATAGGGTGGGTGTGACTTTCCAATTATGAAGCTATAACTGAAAGCGTTAGTGTTGCTATCACAATCACTTTATGAATAACATATTGCACTAAATATTTTATTCAACTTATACTTATAATAACAGTATAATTTTTTCAAACAACGACTTCTGAATCTTCATAAAACTGCTTAAACTGAAATTTAGCAGAAATCTGAAATCTGTAAATCACCCCTCTTTAACATATTAAAGCCATTATTAAACCAAAGACTCCACAGAGCCTGTAATCGCTCACCTGGCAAACTTGGAAATTTTTCTGTTACACTGTCTGCATGTTTGCAATTTCATATGATTGCAAAGGAATAACTGATTAAAATGAACCAACCAGAACACATTGTGTGAAATATATAGGGATCATTCATGACATGTTAAGTTTTTTA
>JAULBM010294585.1:0-15369 GCA_032357055.1 Geukensia granosissima | reverse complement strand
GCTTAGATCAACTCGTTGATAATCGATTTTTTCTCACACTGGTTGGGAAGTGTGAAAACTTCATAAAAATTAGAGAATAATATGTTCACAATAGTCAATTATTTTATGTGGGTTCTTTTATACGCTAAGTGTGTTATCGTTTTTCTTTTGTAGTGTTTCATGCTCAGATTTCTGTTTTTAATTTTTCTTAGGATAAACTTTAAATTTTTCGTAATTATTTTAACCTAATACCATAATGTTGACCGTAAAAATGCAACCGGATGTCTTTTGTTTTTTATTCAAGGTAATCTGTAGATAACTGTCTACAATTTATAGATTTTGGATTGCTGTCTCGTGGATATTCTTGCACCTCTCATGTACCTTTATTTTACGACGTCATCGCAATAATCAGATGCTATACCCTATGAAAAGTTTGAAACGTGGTAATTAAAGTGAAAACCATAAAGTCACATTAAAAAAAAATTATATCATAGAATCAATGACATACAAGCAGAGTTTTAAAAATAAAAGTTAACAATAATAGTTATATGGCTGAACAACTGATAACCTAACTTTTCACAATGATAAAATTTAAAACTGTTGGTGATATTTAGGCATCATTCACTTTATCTGAAGTAAGGAGTATGTTGTATCACGCACTGTTTGTCGGAAGTCCACAAAGAGGTAAAAAAATAATGTCTATCGACGTTATGCAATGTTAATGATTTTTTGATAGAAACCAGAATATAATGGTTTCGAGTCAGTGAAAGGGAATTGTTAGATCATCAGGGTAATAAACATTGAAACAATATGGCCTTTCGTCTTTGACAAATTGTTACGATGTAAAGGGCTTTAATTGACATAGTCTCAATTAATCTTCATTCTGTCCCATTTTGACGCAAGAGATAGCTATTTATAAGAAAGAATGCAACACCCTTTTTTCTTAACTTTTTAACATCTTCATACTTTTCAAAAACACAATATCTTTGTTTATCTAACTCTAACGTAATCTAAGATCTTTACAAAGGCAATTTTACAATATATTTTGCGAAAACATCTTAACAGTTCATTCTCTGTGCGTCAGTACGGTTAACATTGTACAGCGCAGCGTGTCGTAACAGAAGTTTTTAAGGACGATGGAACAAAATATACGAGTTCGACTTTTTGATATTAACTAAAACAAGGATTGAGTACCAGTAGTAATTAATTAACGCATTGTCGGTAGTATTTCAGCCAAATTGTGGCGGCAACAGACGCTTAAAAGAAGAACGTTGAATCTAAAATTACACGTATGATACATTTGGTAGTTTGAAAGGTTTCCTTCAAATGTAACTGTAAAACCGAAAGAAAAAATGTCATTTCACAAACCTTTTAACGTCGAATCTGTTTTCCGAGATATTGGTAGATGTTTCCGGGAATTTTTTACACTTTTCCAAAATTTTTCCTTTTCCTACGAATTTTCTAAAAGTTCTTTTTTCGAAAATTAACCCAGATACACCGCTTAAATAATACAACATAACAAATTTTAATTCACATATTTTTACTATAACAAATAATTCGCATAGAATATATACACTATCTTATTACAAATTTATACACGTTGGAGCCTCATATTTGTCCAAACAAAGTTAACATAGAGACGACACAGTTTGGTTTTCTCATTATATTTAGTTTTATCAGAAGCATATTACCGCAGGATTTCTTTGTTTCAAAACCGAAGTTTTATGTATGTTGTTATAAATGTACATATACGTTTCAAAAAGGGGAATTGCATTTGTTGTTGGTCTTCAGTATCGATATCAAATATTAAATCCATTTCAACCTATTTTAACAGTGTGTTTTTTTGCTGTAATGTCACACCACTGTCCCAGGTTAGGGGAGGGTTGAGCGCTCACCGACCGGTTTAACCCCGCAACATACTTATGTGCCTGTCCGAGGGCAAGAATCTGTAGTCCAATGGTTGTATTTGTTTTAATAGTCATTTATTGTTATTTGTTCACAATTTTTTAATAGATTGGGTCGATTTTTGTGTTTTATGAATAGTTTCACATTATGTATTTCGGGGCCTTTTACAGCTTCCGTTATGAGGTGGACTCTGGTTCATTGTCGAAGGCAGCAATGCGACCTGAAGAAGTAAAGATTCTACTGTTATTTGGTGGATGTCTGTCTCATGGACAATCATACCACATCTCCTATTTTTATGATTTTTGTATTGTTACTGTGGTGATTTGTATGGGCGCTGCTCAGGATATTTGGCTTCTTTAAAAACAATGACATATTCGTAACTAAATATCCTGTAATGACGTGGCCTGTTATCTAAATTAAGCTATATTGAAAACAATGTTAATCTAACTATTTTATTTCATTTTTACGAATTGGTAATAATGTATGTTTAATGTCATGGAAGTAAAGGTTAACTAGCGACTGAACCGATTGTGATCAATGAATAAACAGAATGAACACTAAAATATCAAAAAAGTGTTAATTTGACATCTTTCAAAAGAACGAAGAGATACTTTCTATATTTATTTACAAAATAAAATCAAAATCAAAATCAATTTTAAGGAAGCTTTCATTGACCGTATTGGCATTATCTGGAATTATAAAACAGTGTCATGTATTAGGCCGAACCTGTCTGTATTCTGGCATTATGGCATATACTATGAGTTTAATAAATGGTTACAAATATACTCTCAAACAACGTAAAGGACGAGGGTCGTTAAGGTCCATTTTTGGCCTAAGAATTTGGCTAAAAATGAAAATTTTCTCATATATCTGTTATTTTATAATTTTTGTATTGAATAATGTCTATAAAAAGAAAATCAAACAAAATTTTTGTATTGAATAATGTCTATAAAAAGAAAATCAAACAAAATTTTTGTTTAATAAGTTCTACAATGGTCACAGGACACATAGAAAATGCTTTAAATTTGAAAATACTAAGAAATTA
This sequence comes from Geukensia granosissima, assembly GCA_032357055.1. Taxonomy (NCBI): domain Eukaryota; kingdom Metazoa; phylum Mollusca; class Bivalvia; order Mytilida; family Mytilidae; genus Geukensia; species Geukensia granosissima. The sequence continues at coordinate 12,440 of JAULBM010294585.1, read as the reverse complement.
TTTGATTTGATGCAATATTTAATTACAAAACTATCAACTACACAATTTTTGTTAAAATATCTTCGTGATGTTTTAGTGCGATCATATCTATTTTAAACAAAACATCTAAAAAAATTGAGTATTTTTACCGAAAATGTTCAAATCTTGTCAAAATAGTCAAATTTACCCATTCATTTTGTCGAAATGACGAAAAGTATACAAGAAAAAAGTAATGAATTATTAAATTCGATTATTAAACAGCATTTTTACAACAACTTGTTATTGTGTCACAAAATCTAATCTTTGGGCCAAACATGGGGCTTAACGTACCTTCTCTTTAAACAACGAAGTGTATTCGGGTCTTTTCGAATCGAGTAAAACTGAGAAGCAATTGAACTAAACTATTTTTTACGGGCTGTCTGATTCTTACGTGGATAAAAATTTATAAATAGTTATCTATAAGGACCAAAATGAAATAGACATACACAATCCTATAATTTCGTATAATTTTGTGTAGATTGTTATAAAGATCATAAATGATACAACTTCAGCAAAATGGTTTTGTTTTTGAAAAGTTCTGCTCTGTTTCTTTGGAATACATTATCTTGATTTTGAGCTCTTATTTGTTTTTTTATTTATCAGCCAACGCGGCACATTTTTATTTAGATCCGGGGTTATCCCGGGGTACCGCTTTATATTTTCTGATCTGTATTGGCTGTTTTTTTTTTAACTTAAACAGAAAACCAAAACCATAGGAGAATGCTCGTTTAAGAAGTTTAGATGTCCAAAAAACTTATTTTCTCTTGATAAATCCATTGAAAATAAAAACACATGAAAAACGACTATTTCTTCGAAGATAATAAATGCTAGAAAACCAATAATTTCTTTACTTTTCATATATGTGTAAAAACTTTAAATCTTAACTTGACGGCTGCCATTTCCTTTTTAGATCTTTTTATTGGTGCATCAGTTTGCATAAAAAAATGTTGAAAATTACAACAACAAAAATAAATAATTAACATTGATGAATAATTACACCGATGAACTAGCAACAGATCCAGTTAAGTTATATAATTTATAAAATACTACAAAGCCTATGTTTAGTTTTAATCAGGGTGCTAGCAAACCGAATGTCGTTCTATAATTATGTTTTCTTACACACGTTAGATTTTCAAGAACAATGAACTACTTTTCCTAAAGCCTAGTTTAACGCTTTTAAGTTTCACTTTGAATATTGATAAATTGGTGTTTCGGAAGTTGGCAATCCTGTCCAAGGTTGAACTCATTACAAATATTGATAATGCTGTATAAGATTATTTAATAAAAAATTTATTAAAATGAAATATCAATAATTTAGGACTGACATAATTGTTTTATAAAAAAAGGAAATGTGTTATGATTGCCTATGCAACAGCAATTCAAAACTTATAAATTACAAATCTACTGGTTCCATTAGGCCTTCAATAATGGACAAATGACCACACTTTGAGGCAAACTGTAAAAAGGCCCCAGTGTACAATGTGTTTATATTCAAATGTAGCAACAATCGCCTAAATAAGTATACAATGTAAAACAAGTAATGATAAACATAAAACAACGACATCCAATTGGCTACAGTAAATAAAAGTATATTTACATCCCATACATCTTAGAAAGAGATCAAGATGTTGATTTCATAGGCAAGAGTGCAGACTTGTTTCAAAATAATTTCATTTTTAATGAATTGACCGACTGTCTGATCGTTTTTTACATACTTAAAGAACCCCTTTGAAAGTTTGTTATTACAAAGAATTATATTTAATTGTTTAACTGTTTATGACTCCATAAAGAGATGTCTTGGAAAATACGAAACCTCAAATAACATGTAGGTGCTAAACCTCGATAACGGTTGTTTTTTACAATGAGAACACCAAGAAGGTAATTAAAATCGTTATCTTTGGTGAATTAAATGTTGGCGGAACGTCCAGGGGTATTAGCTGTTAACGAATTCTCCATATGTCTTTTTTATTGTTTTGGAACCCATCTGTTTTGAATTAGTTTCAGACAATTTAAAAATAAAAACAAACTATCCGCTTGAATCTTTTTTGTTTTTAGCTCTGTTATGGAATGTAACTTTCAAATGAATTATATAGAAAATAACAAGATTTGTGAGTTTCATCATTACAAAGCGCTCGTCCGTCGTCTAATTTTGATAACTACTGTATCAAAATTAAATAAAATTAACAAGCTCATTTTGTGTGGTGACAATATAACTACAATTTATCGATTTATTTGCAGTGCCAATTGAAGATGAGCCATTTGGTGGAGTTTTATGGAAGGTATTGTCTTTGACAAAATGTGGTTACTGTATTAACTTGATTAATTTGAAAGAGAAGCAAAAACTTATTGAAAAAAATCATTATTAACCAATAAGATATTAATACGGAACCCTCAACCAAAACCGAACAACCAAAATTTAACAGTCCTTTTTTCGTGTAGAGGACTTAAGATTATTTGTAGACTTGCTTTGAGCTTATCAAGAATAAACAATGTGCACCAAGCACGGGGCAACTAAATGACAAACAAAATAATTTCACAATAATTTCATTTGAGTTGATTCTCAGGCTTGTTAATTATATCAACCTTTTACTGGACATGCAAGATTCATAGAACCAAGCCTGATTTTTTGTATCTAAGAACGTACACTGCACAAAGCTCATTTTAATCATTATTACAGCAAGTTCGTATTTGTAAAAGGGCTAGGAAATATTAATTTTCATTTTTCAACGCTTAGACGAAAGTAGTAGTGTCTATCAAAGCAACATTAGGAAGTAATAGAAAACCCTTTCAGGAGTTTCGTTTGTCTACTTCTGCAATTAATGTGCCTGTCCTAAGCAGGAAATCTGTAGGCCAGTGAGGATTGTTTTTATGTTACACTGTTACTAATCTTTGGCTGTCATCATATTTTACTTTGGGATCTTTTACAGCTTGCATTACGGACAATATAGATCTTTGTTAATTATTTAAGACCGTAGGGTAACCTGCAGATGTTTGTAAAATACAAAATTACCAATGTTAAATAAGTTAAGAAAAAGGTATGCTATTTGTACATATCAAGGAGTAACCTCTCATCAGTAGCATTAGAACCGAAACATAGGAAGTCAAAGATTCAAATAAAGCAAAAGAAGCACTTAACCAAACAAATCGAAATTGAAAGCCAAAGCCGACGGCAGAGACAACTACTAAGTGCGTTACTATTCAAGGTCTTTCCGTATTTTTAGTGTTTTAGAATTTTAGCAAATGCAGCAAATTTCTGTAAAACATTGTTTGACAAATTTCATGTCAGATAAGTCTGACAACTGGACTGGCGAATACCCTCGGAGATCATTGTTCCACCAGCAGAGGTATCGACCCAGTGGTTGCAAAATACAAAATTACCAATGTTAGATAAATATGGAAAATTTAAGTATAATATATGTAAGTTCATGGAGTAACCTCTCATTAGTATCATTAGAACCGAAACATAGGAAGTTCAAATATAGCAAAAGAAGCACTCAAGCACTCAACAAATCGAAATGGGACCCCAAATCCGACCACTACTAAGTGCGTCACTTTTCAAGGCCTTTCCGTATTTTCAGTGTTTTAGAATTTCAGTAAATGCAGCAAATTTCTGTAAAACATTGTTTGACAAATTTCATGTAAGATATTTCATTTAATAGGATGATTAAGTGATACTGTGTACACTCTTAAACTGCGGAAATATCTCTTAAAACGCCCTTTCCAAATATATAAATTATCTAGGGAGTAGTCGAAATAAAATTCTCACATGAGAACAATTTTTTAGGTTAGTTGTTCTTATTGACGAAATGACTTCTACCAGAAGTCCCGAAGGATTGTGTAAAATTCTACAGAATAATGGGGACGACATAAAGGCTGTATAATTTATAAAAGTGTCACTGCTGCTGTCGTGGTTTTGTTTTGTTACTCTTGAGTGACGGTGGCTGTTTTAGTTTGTGTGCAGCGATACCAAATTAAATTTACAGTAGAGTACAAACCAATATTTATTAATTCATTTAAAATAGCGCATTGGTTTTACAAAATGTCTGATCTATATATAAACAGACAACGAGCTTAAAGTAACAACAACAACGTGTAATTGCAGGGTTTGCCAAATTCTCCACAAAACCTCTTTCCTAAACGTGGTTTTTGTAGGGTTTGTGTTACTCCAGCTTTAGTTTTCAGTGTAGTGTTTTGTGATAAATGTTTGTCTTTCGTTTCATTTTGTTGGCCATGGTCTCGTGTGTTTTCCGCTTTTACGATTTCTGTCTTCCCATTTGGTATATTCGAATTCCTTTTAACATTACACCACCCACATTCAACACTGATGGCTACCTACGTTCTATTTTGTTCGCGGTTTCCAAGCCTTTTTTTTTCTTTTTGTTTTATCTTTTAGCTTGTTTCAAATTTGTTTTGTCTCCTTAGACTATGCGGTTTTGATCTCCCTCATGGGTATTCTAGGCTGGTCATACGATATGTGAATAAAGATTGCACTCTGTGATTTCTATCGAAATGCAAAAAAAAAGAAACCATGTACTTTTCAAAGATAATATTAAATAAGAGTTACACCTACAACAAACTGTTAAATAAAGTTTCAGCACCTTCTGCAAGTACTAAAATATACCGGGAAATTAAAAGATTTGTTAATAAAAACAAACCAAAAGAAAAACCAAATCTAATGTTGTTGAACCATTCATCTTGCTTGAAAAAAGGTTTTTTTTTATATTCCTGGCAATAGTTATTTTAACAGAAAAGGTTTTACATTATTCAGATATTTAAACTTTATATATGTTATGCCAATATAATTTTATATGCTTTTCCGGAAAATCCAGACAGACAAGTTGTCAATATATTTAATAAATTCTCTAACATTTCAACCAAATTTTTGATTTTTCAAATTTGTCTGGCCATTTTACCTTAAGATCAACTTGACCAAAACCATATATATTCTGAATCGTTAGGGTAAACCGTACTTTGTCTGAGAATATCAACTGACATCTAAAACATTGTAGGGAAATGATGTTGCCCTAGGGGAAACCCCTATCTAAAAAATAACATTTTGACTTCCAGAAAATATCTTCATATAAGCCGTGTATTCAAAGGGCTATAACTTCTTCCCACGTGATCAGAAATGAACAAACATACATTCAAATTATTCTTAATAAAATTATCTTTTAATAGAAGTCAAGATGAAACCAATTTTTGAGAGAATTTTAATGTGGTAGTAAATCGGGTAAGAATATTGTGTGTTGATTTCACTATTTTTGCATGTTTTGATTTAGTATGATAACACCACAAAAACAGATGTTATCCGGGCTATCAGCTTGGTAATGGCATATTTCACCATCCCATCTAAACAGGGATCATTGGAACAAGTAGTAACTATAATATCCAAAAAATCCGTTATGTTTAAAATATAAAAATAAAAAATATCCATTATCTTATTGTACCATTCACAAATGTTTAACATCTCTTTCAAATAAGTCAAATATGTGTACATTTCTTAAGTTACTGTTTATTGTAAAATGTTTTTAGTCTGTTTATGTATAGAAAGCTACAATATAATCTTTATTATTTTCTTTAAATCTTTTGATACATAAAAAGAAATTGAATTATACCGAAATATCTTATAAAATGAGTCCTTCAAATTTTAAAATCGTCAAAAAGGCAGCAATTTCTGCGTTGATAAAAGACTTAGACTAACTTAATTCAACTTGAACTAATTCCTGTGGCATTATAAATATGCACAACAGAATTTTAGGTATTCTTTTTCATCTACCTATGATATTTTAATAAGTGGACGAGAGCACCTGTAATGTAGACTATCACCTTGGTAGAGACATTAACAGCCATTTCAGGTAGCATTGGAACAAGGGGGTGAGTAAAATATCCGAAATTCCATTATGTTTAAAATATAAATAATAAAAAACCCAAAATATTCAATACTAAATTTGTCACTTTTGTATGTGAAACATTTATTAACAAAGATGACAAATATGTGCACGGTCCTCCATTTACCGTATTGTTTAATTTTTCAGCCTGTGCTATTATAGAAAATTGGAATATTATCTTTAGAGAGATTAATTTAATGCCATGATCATCTAGCGATTAGCTTACTTTCTTATATTTTGCAAATTTACTCACAAAATTAATCAGTTAAAATATTTTTAACGTGAACAAACTATCCATTATAAAGTTTCTGTAGTAGCAAATTTGTTTTTCTATTCCAAAAATGCGTGTCATGTGGTTTGTTAACAGGGATTTTTCCAAATCTTATTCCCATTGCCATAAATCGATATGCCAAGTTCTCACATATTGTCTAACTTTTGTTAATGACGCGTTCTTATTCTTCGTGATTTCTTCCGCTTTCAGTTTCCCCTTGTAAAATTATTCAGCAGTAAATTAGCAGTTGAAATATTTTTGTGCACTCTGTGATTTGTCCCTGAAAATTCAATCTTTAAAACTGTGACACCGGAAGGAGAATTTAAAAAATAATTAAATCAAAGATCTGATAGAAGATATTCTTCCACGATGCAGCTTTGTGAAATAAATTAGATAAGATACTGAATTATATCGATTAATCTTGAAAAAATACTTCATGTTTATAAATGAAAAAATATTTTGTAAGACGTGAAATAATTTTGGGGCATAATGTTTATGAACAAAAGATTTTTTGCGTTGTCCTTTACATTTACTTATACATTTCATTAATGTTATTTTAATATACCTTCACAGATTTGTCCAGAAAATCCAAGTGGACAAGAACAGTTATAATGCGGACTATCAACTTGGTAGAAACATATCCCACCATTCAAACAGGAAGCATGGAAACAAGGAGTGACTATAATATCAAAAATTCAATCACGATTAAATAAAGAAATGAAGAAAAACCATAATATTAAATATCAATATTTAGATGTGTGTAACATTTATGTAATTAAAGAACAAATATGTTTACAGTTCTCCATTATCCGTGCTGTCAAGTCTTCGTTTTTTTAGGATGTTCATGTTTAGAAAAGACAATAGTTTTTTTTAAAGAAAAATGATGGTATTTGTGATTTTGTCGACTTGCATATAGCAAAATTATTTTATATTTAATTATGATAAAACAATTAGCATTATCTTACTATCCGCTATTTAGTGTCAAAAGAAACAATTTGATTTCTTTTCTTTGATTATATTTGTGTGTGTGCATTATTTGTACTCACAGATTTTCCATACGGCGTTCCGGACGATACCTTTAAACTTATACATTTTCAGACAGAAAGTGATCTTTTAATTTTTCATTAATAATCCTTTTACCGACATACAGATTTACAGCAATAATTTGGTAACAATGTAGGTGCAATATCACAGTAAAATCATCAATATATATATGGTTGTGTATAATTTTAACATTGATAAACTAAATAAACGATTAAACAGTTTTGCAATTACTGTAAATTCAGATATTAATGCGATGTTTTTATTCTCTCAACTGAAGGATTATCTCAAAATAAGAACTCGAATTCTTATATCTGCTTTTTATTTTCTTAATTAATGTCAAAACTTATCCAAAATATACAACAATAGTATCCATTTGTTGTTAAACAAAAATAAAGTTTAAAGATAAATATAGGTTCAGAAAACGTCCATTGTTTTATCGTGTGAGCGAGCAAAAAGAAACTCTGAGTTAACAGACAACAAACAAACAACAACTTGATAAAAGGAAAAAATGAAAAAAAATAAATCATAATCAATCGCTGACAAAATGCTGTAAGCCAGTTTGTCTTGTTAATAGTACACGATCATGTATGCAGGTAAACAATGAGATAGCACTAAATACCGATAGTTCATTTTGGTTTAACGGATATTCCAAGAAACATAAACAAATAACGTTAAAGGTGATATATATTCTCCTTCTGCTTACAGACGGTTACGGAATTTCATCACTCGTGATTTTTTAAGATTTAAAGCTCGAGCTACCCAGAGTGGAGAAATATTCCGAAATTGACTGATTGCTGAAGGAAAATCTGTTTCTCCTATGAATAAAATCACGCTGTTTCTTTAAAGTCCCCCTTTCGGAACCCAATTCTTTGATACACTGCGTATCCCCATGATATCGCCGATGAATATTTTGTAACAAAACGACACGTAGGAAAAATACAAAATTTCTTGCAAACACTTCTTTCCTAAAAAGAAGTTCACTCATTAATAATGAACATTTTTGTCCGGCTAGAAAAAAAAATATAAGCGATAAACTCAATGACATTAAGAATCACATCTATGGTGTTAATGATGTGACGTCATTCGTAGGCAAATAAAGTGAGTTTTCAGTAAAGAGAGATTCTGAAACAGACCAAGAATGGTATTTTTTGTTTGAAGTGTCTTACAGATAAAATTTTAGAATTTAAATGTTTTCGTGTCTGAAATAGTGTTTATAGTCAATCAATTGGATTGCGCAGGAAATCTCACGCAAAAATTTAACCAACGGGTGGTCAAAATATTACTAAAATTTAACCAACTGTACAATCACGCTAAGAATAAGAGAAACAAATTTCCTATGTTTCTAGGTAAAAAATGTGTCTGAATTCGTACAAACACCAGAATACTTACTGCTACAATTTTTGCCAGAGAAACCATCCTGACATACGCATATATTTTCATCTTCATATTTATAACAGATTCCTGCATTTTCACAAACGTTTTCTTTGCAAAGCATTGCTGCACCTAAAATGATACAAAAGCAATTAACCGACTAATTTTCACAAAACGTTTTACCATTTTGAGAACCATAATTTAATAGAAATCGTAATGCTTAGTGCAGAAATTAAAAATTCTGAAACATGATGAATGGTCATCAATGTCTTGGGACACACTTCAAAAACATCATGTCATAAAACATATCTCAAGTCACCGTATCTCTAAGACATGTTCTTAGGTTTTTATATATGTTTTTCAGTGGCTATGCATCGTACTGTTGCTAAAGTATTTTCAAGATGCTTGGAACTTATCGTTGACTCTGATTATGTCTCGGATACATTTCCCTTGAAACACTTATCATATGTCTGAGTGCATTGTATTGATTGATTGATTGATTGTTGTTTAACGTCCAGAGGCAATATTTCATTCATATTCAGGACGAAAACAAGTTAAAAAATAAATCAATATGTAGACTGTGAGCAAGGGAACGGAAAGGAAGGTACTTATAGACTGCCACTGTAAAAATTGAGGGTTGGATAGGGGCGGAAAATTTAGCCTTGTAACTGACCGCCTACTGACCACTCAAAATGAGCTGTTACAAGGGGTCTTTAACGTGCTTAAGACTTGGCATAACGTCTCCTTAATTTATACACTCCCCACAACCAGGGACGCCCCTTTTAGAGGACTAGTGCCTCCTGGACGCCTAGGTGCCTATTTTCCCCCGGTACAACCTTTAAGAAGGGGAGTCCGAGTAATCATACATCCCGCTCGAACTAACGGACGCCCCTCTACCAGGGATTCTACCTGCAGGCGGAGAAACCGAACGGCCTATTGCTATACCCCGGTTGCCCTCAGGGTTTTTTTTTTTTTTTTTTGGTTATCATGGCAATCGTTAAATTGCAGATGAATCAACAAACATTATAAATACATAAAATCATGTTATCTTTTAATGACGCTTTGAAATAACAATATCAAAATAAGTTACCGGAAGCCGATACAGTCAGTACAGTCATATGGGTATCTGCTGGGTTATCCAATTAAGAATTGCAACACGTGAATTTCCCCGTCATCTGGTCATCAAAAGCGTGTAAAATGTCTAACAATTGAATATTGTTGTTTAGCCATGACGATTTCTTTAAGTGTCAATAGTAACATATGAAATATAAATGACAGGGTGCAGCAAACAAAGTGTTACAAATACAATATCATTGACATTATACACAAGTAATGAACCTATTACCGGTAATACAAATGTAAGTTGACCTCTTCTCGGATTGACGTTAACCCGGGTTTGAGATTTAGGATTCCACGACGGGTATTGCGCTCAAAACAGGGGATTCCTTCAAGATTTGACACAAATTGACACTCCCAATTTTGACATTCTGATTTGACACCGATTTTTACATTTAGGAAACAACGACGGGTGTTGCGCGCAAGACAAGGAATGATTATATCATGAGCAACTGATCCCACTCCTGTTTTGTAAATGAGTTCGTTGATTCCAAGCTTTTGTTCTTTTCGTTTACGTTTTATATTTTAATTTGTTTTAAATTTGTCTTGTCTCTTTGAACTATGCACTTTTGATCTCTTGCAGGGGTATTCTACACTGGACTTGGAAAGAGGTGAGGGGGTCGAGGGTTTTTTTTAATTTTTTCGAAGCCGTGCACGGACAAACTGCAGGTTAATACATCAAATGATAAATAAAATTACACGTCGAAAGAACGACAACTCAAATAATTACGTAAATTCAAAACATGAACTTCATTGACGTATCATAAAATTTTATTATTTAACATACATTTGATGCAACTGTATAAGTGTCAGAAAAATTGATCATTCGAATTTTTCGCCATTCGCAATACACAAACCAATCGCATATGTTAACTTTGCACATTTTCATCTGTAGACATAAGCTTGAAAATCTTCTGTTCATGGATGAAATAGACAATATTTTCTTTGAAAATAAAAAGTTATTGGCTAAATGTAAAATCAAACAGAAAATCATCAAATCCGACACGGGAATACCTGAATTACAAGCCATGTACTTAAATATACATGTAAAAAGAAGATTTATCTCTAATGAATGTTCGCAGTTACTGAAATTAAGTTTGAAATTTAAATCGACTGTTATTTGCTGGTTGTCGCTCTCATGGACAATCATGCCGTATATCTTTTTTTATATATTTGTATTCGCTTTATCAATAATCAAAGTAGGAGATAAATCGGCTTGATATGTTTTAGAAAATGGTATAGAAACGTGTATTGACTCAAAATTTTGGGAGAACTTAATGTAGTGTTGTGTGTTCTGTTTTTGTCTTTCGTTTCATTTTGTTGGCCATGGTCTTGTCTGTTTCCGACTTAACGATTTCTGTCTGCCCCTTTTCTTGATATCTGTTCTCTAAATAACATGTCTTAGGTTCGCGTTACTAGTAATTTCTCCAACTCTTCAAAATGCAAAGAATGCTAAAGAAAATCACTAGTAACCGCTTTTCCTCAATCTCCTCGAACCTTCTTTTAATTTTAGCGGTATTTCCTTAATTTTTAAGGTAAGGGCGAGGAGATTAAGGATGGTTCTGTAAAATTAAGGGAAACCCGGAAATTTTAAGGTGGTTCGCTAAAATTAAGGAAGTGACCGATAAGATTAAGGAAAACGACCGCTAACTTTGCAGGTAGATTTTTCCCCTCAAGGCGATCGCATTCGGTGGTCATCTCAAAATGGGCATTACACTTAACACTGTATGACTGACACGGTGTATTAGGACTTCTGGTGACTTTAATTACCTAACTTATTTATAAGATGAACCCAAAAGAATTCAAAATGCAATTTTACATAAAGAAATTTAATAATAATTTTATGAATAAACAGAAATTATAAACAACCCACACGAAATTTATGATATGGAAATGTATTTTGCAAATCCGCGGAAATTGCGAATTCCGTTTTGTATATTCCTGTTGAGAGAAGTTTAAAAGGGGATGATCTTCAACGTATTCATAGATTTATACCCTACATCACATAACAAGAAGTGTCACCACTGTCATTGAATTAAACATATATAAAATTATATTAATTGAATGTTAATAATACAATTTAAACAATATTTAGAACAAGTTCTATGAAGACATATTTTAAATGGGTCATCTATAATTCTAATAAATTACTTAAATAAGCAAAGAGATAACTAAGTCAAGGCATATACGCGACGGTTGGAATCAACCGACTTCTTAACTGAGAAAAACAACAACAATTCATCCGAATTAAATAAGTTTGAATTTGAACAATAATTAAAACAAATGCATCTTTACTAATAAATTGGTTAGGTTTTAATCCCGTTGTACAGGTGTCCTGTATCAAAGCACCTGACGCTCTGGGCTTGTAAGAGATCCCTTGGTTGGAATTCAATAAAACTAGGCTCATTGGGGGCCGCTACCATGGTCCCACTCGTGCTGTCTTCCATTTATTTGGCTGGCTTCCAGATCCGTACTGGGCTAGTATACGCATATTTCCTTCTTTGGCAACTATTTCTTTTTAAAACTAATACGTAAAACAAACTTCTTATATACTATATTCCAAAATTCAAACCGTTGTACCAACACACCACTGCACAGGCACCTGCTCCGACTTCCTCAGTTTCGGCTGTTAAATTTAAATAAAATTTTTTACATAATTCTTCGCGACCGACCGGTCCCAAACCTCGTCAAAATTAAAACAATTAAATTAAATTAAGCTTTTCAAACCACAA
>JAULBM010294575.1:0-15369 GCA_032357055.1 Geukensia granosissima | reverse complement strand
GTAGAACATATTAGTCTGAACATTATTGGAGTTTAAAGTTTCTTTCTATCTGTTACCGATTCTGAGATATTTGCAAAAAACCTGCATTTTGGACCCCGAAGAACAGTTTTCGGACCCAAGGTCCATAACAGTTGGTCCAATAATTTTAAACCCAATGTAGCAAATGTAGATCTTTTCGAGGTACACATTTTCTTCATTACATGTTATCAGCTATCTATTAAGGTTATTGAGATAGCGCCTTATGAAGTCTCAATGTCAAATTTTAAACTGCGACGTGAAACATTTGAAGAAAAACGCATTTAGTACCATTCGTTTTATTGGTTATTTTTTCGAAGTTTTATATTGTTTTTCGTTTATATTGAAAATACATTTTTGTTGTGTTTTATTTTAATTCCATTTAGATTCTGTGACTAGTTTTTCCTGTTTTTATGGCTGATGATTTTTATATATTTTTAAATTAATTTGAGTGTTCTGTTCGTCTGGTTTGGTTTGACAATATTTGACATTTTTATTAAGATAATAACATATATCACTGGTTTATGTGTTTGAATGAAAATAATTGCGCCATCAAATGATTTTAAAACTCAAATCAATGTTAAATCTTAAGAAATGTTAAACTACGATCTTAAAATGTACAGACGAATTCGTGACATGCGATGTCCTCCTAGACTTGGAGCGAATTAAGTTTCAATCTAGAAGTAAGTTTTACAGTTAAGGCGATGTTATTTTTGATGAACACTAAAGATTTCATTTTACATCCAGCCCCAATGTCAATGTTACATATTACCTTCTTGCTTTGTTGCAATGTAATGGATACTTGCTTCTCTGTTTAAAATTACACTGATGTCAAATGACATCTACGAACACTAACATTAAAATTAAAAGCTTACAAGGATACAAGATAACTATTCGGAAATTGGCTGAAAATGGGTTAAATGTTTTCAAGGGATTGGATTTTAGCAGGTTCTATTTATCTATTAGAGATATGGAGTTTTGAAAGAATTAAATCCAGAGGATTTCTTCGAGAGAACATAATTAAATCATTTAAGAAATAATTCATTGCAGCCATAAGTTTGCTGTTGATTTTAACATGGGCTGGAGTTGTTTTCACACGAATTTTATCCAGAGCGTTATCAAGGAATAAAATTTGTGAAAACAATGATGGTCCATATTGAAATATAAACCAACGTATGGCTGTGATGAACCATTTCGATTCTAATGTTGTAAATATTAAAAAAATGCCGTTTGTTTTTATATACGCTGTGCTAAAAATATTCTGAAGTCATAGTGCGTGCAAGTCATAAGGAGATTTTACAATAGGTAAATCCTGTTGAGGTTTTCGGGACCCCAGATTATAATGAACGTTAACACATACCCTCAAAATAATATCCTTGTGGTATGTTTATAATAAGGAAATCGGGAGATGTACAGCTAGGGGAGAAATATCTTTCTCATTACAAGCGGTAGTGCGTGTAGGTTTTTTTTTTTTTGGCGTTGTGTTTGCTTTTTAAGATGTTCAGTTGTTCGATTTTTGTTCCTCAGGGATTTGTCCTTTGTATTCAGCTCGCTATAATTGACTTGCTTTCTATTTAAAGTTGCATTGCCTCGATTCGGTGGGCTGACAAATTTACGTTCAATTTTTACTGATTTAGCCTCGAAACTTATTGCGCCTTTTGGTTGTTTCTACGGCTGGATAGGGCTACTTTGTACCTATTTCCATTTTTTATTTGATTATATCGAACTCGGACTTTCTATTTCTTTGTTCTAATGCTACAGAAGAGCGTTAATTCCATGAAATGAACATATAGCATATCAAATGTCATAATTTTATTCAAAAATGGCAAACTGGTAAAACCACTGGATCGATACTTCTACTGCTAGACCAGAGTTCCCGGAGAGTATTCACCGGCCCAGTTATCAGATTTGTGTGACATGAAATTTATATAATTATCAAAAAGTGTTTTATAAAATTTGTAATTGGTTGCATTTGTTTAATTCTAAAGCACTGAATAAACAGAAAGACTAAGACACGTATTGCACAAATACGTTGCACCCATCGCATTATTTGGCTTCGTATTTTGATAATTTTGGATATGAGTATTTCTTTTACTACGTTTTGATCTCGTACTGTTTAGAAGATAACTGTATTGTATTCGTAAATCGTGGATTTTACTGTCGCAAATTGAGTTTACCTGGCGACGCGTAGCGGAGCATGCAGGTAAACGGATATTTGTGACAGTAAAATCAAGATTTACGTGCTCAAAGGTTAAAATACAATACAGTTATCTCCATTCTAATGCAATTGTAATTCAAAACCTTTGATTTATATTTAAAAACTGTTAAAAAAGAAATTCCATTGAAACAACAAGACGTCACTTGAACGCTTCCATTTTGAAATGTGAACTACGGACGTTTATAAGCTTAGTGCACGCTTCTAATTTGGATAAAATTGTTCTAAAGTGAGTTTTTTTTTGTTAGAAATATACAATAATTTGTGTATTTTATTGCATTTGACAAGCAAGAAATCTATTGTTCCAAGATGGCGACAATGTGGCGGCTTTTTATATGACTTCGTTTTAGTTACGACAAATAGATAGTGAATTTTACGTAGAATGCAAGCCAATCAAATAAGTTGTTACAAAAATTTTGCATTAGAATATGGTTTTATTGCTACTGCAGATAGTTACTGCTTAAAATGTGACAATGACAAGACATTGGGTAAATGCACTCTTTCCACAAGATAAAAAGAGGGAATCTAAAGGTCTCCACAAACCGTCAACAAAATTCATGACGGAACAGGCGCAAGAGACATGTGGTGGTGTTAAAATAGTTGAATGGTATCCCAACCCTTCACAAACATTTGTTCAAAAGATGAATCAAAGAAAACGAAAGCATTAACAGAAAAACCACAAAAACCAAACAGATTGATTATATAAAAAAATTAAAATACACCATATTTTTTTAACATGGGTAACTTAATTTTTTGTTTAGCTCGTAAATTACACTTGCGATATTTTGTGAAATTGACTCCTGGACACATCATTTTCCTAGAAACAGTAATGTGATGGACACAGTCATATGACGGAATCAGTGATCTTCTTGACCCCTCTTCCTATCGTAAACCAGAAGAACTTTTGATGTATTATTTATAAGGAATAATTTTGAAAAAGCCATCTAAATCTGATATAATTTAAAACTTTCCATATTATCGTAAATTCGACATGTTTGCCCTTTGACCACTTTTAAATAAATCGTCAAAGCTACAGAAATAAGATTGGAGTAACTTAAGTTGCATTTTGTATAAGGAATTAGTTTTGAAACTCCATCAAATTAGCGTCTTCGTCCAATTTGATCCTTTTTATCTCGAAAATGGTCGATGGATAAATTTCGTTGACATACTACCGACAGCTTTCATTATAACAAATCCATCGAAAAATGCTTATCAAGATCAGAAGCAAAATAAATTTCTGATCTCCTAAATTTTCTCCTTCAACCCTTTGAACCATTTTATATTCAAAAAAGACCGAAGGGTCAGACAAAAGTGGTAAAGTTGACATTTAACACGAACAAGACGGAACATGACACATACACATAAAACTAAAAACAAATACAAAATTATGAAGAATATGGACCCCACCAAAAAAAAACCTGTGGTCCAGAGGGGTTAACAGTTCCTGCCGCCTCACAGTCCATTTTCCAATCCGGTACTAGTCATTTCAAGGTTAAAAGAAAAGTTTTGTTGGATTACAACCTCTAGGTGGAGAAAGCGAACAGCCTGTTTTTGTTTACTCTATAACTTCACAGGAATGGTCCGTCTTCGTCTGTTAAAATCAGTAAATGCTATTCAAATGTTTGGAATAACTTTTGTTGCATATTTTATAATAAAACTTTCAAAATAGGATGTGAATAATGATAATGTCCATACGACGTTAACGACCCCATTTATCTCACAAACGGTAAGAGATAGAAAATAAAATCTGTGAACATAGTGCTGAATTCTCATTTAGAATCTTAAACAACCATGAAAATCGGGTGAAAAATAAAAATTTCTCATTTCTAACAAAATTGACGGTTAATGCTATAAAATGTTTAGGGTAACTTAAGTTGCATTTTTCACAATGAATCGTTCGAAAAAATCCATAAAAATAGGATGAGTAATAAAGTTTCTTAATTGACGACTTGACCATCTTTTAACCATATATATCTCTATAACAGTAAGAATTGGTCAAGGCGCAAGTGCCTGATTAATGATGTTTTGTTACAGGGAATTCAAAGAAAAAATCAACTAAAATCAAACAAGAAATAATTAATTTTGTTTAATCCCCTAAAGTCCCTTCCCAAAACCGGGTGGGGACATAAAACCGGAAATCAATACCAACCATTAACTAGTACAAAAAATCAACGACTTAAAATACTAAAAAGAATCGGTTCAATACAATAAAATGTACTGCGCGGAAACCAATCTGTCTACAGACGCCAAAGCCGACGGAATCAACGACAGCGCCATAGCATACAAGTAATAAGATCATAATACATGGGGTATAAAAGCAGTACTAAAATTACAGTAAAACACTAGCAAATGAAGAACCAAGTAATAAAATTATTGAACACAATTTGTATTGCTTTTATAAATTAAACAGTCATAGTTTTATACAATCATATCATATTATATTTTGTACATCATTGATTTATGACATTCCTTAACTTCATGTAGTTGAAGGCACGACATTTCCCGAAAGATTACAATAAAAAGATGAATTTCCAATTCTAATACTTATTTTTATATACCCGATCTTCCCATGGGATACTTCATACATCAATTCAATATCTATTCAAAAATATTAGGGAGGTCTTTAACTTTGGTTCTCTATCTACAAACCTATCGTGACGTATTTTACAGTATGCTTTTAAATTCGAGATCCGACATGAAAGTGAAGGGTATACGATACGACTAGTTGTCTTAGAAACATAAGAGGAAAGTTTAATACCAACACTTCATCTGGTACCGTCTAAAAACAGGTAGAGAGATAGATGATCTACAAATAACTTACAAAATATAATTAGCACTTAAATCTCACAGTGAAACAATCCAAAGCACCTTCATAAAGCTACACATATCAAACTGCAAAATCATACAGCACTAAAGGCAAACATACAAAACATTTTCAAAACTTATTTCGTCCCCCTATTATCATTCAAACATTTTGTATGGAATTTACCACTTTGTCAGATATTCCGGCTTTGAGTCTGGTTGTTATTGATAGTCACCAATAGCATTTTTCTGATTCGATTACAAAAAACATCAATATATACTATCAACCTTACAAACATCCTAAACAGTTCTTTTTTAATTTCGCAAGTGTCACATTTTACACATCCGTTATCTTTTTTGTCAGTTTTGCAAGCGGCATATCTAAACTAAATGAATCACTCACTGTCACATTATCTATGTTTATGTCATCAAAATAATCAATTTCAGTGTCACTAACAGGATCAGGAACAAACATGACGTCTTCATCGCTAGCCATTCCTGGCCTGTAATTGTCATATTCAGATTCGTAAGCTGCCGAACCAGAATCCATATTTATATTCGGATCACTTCGTGACATTTCACTACTACTAGCTATTGACGAAATGCTCAAACTGTCTATTCCGAGAGCATTTCTACCGGCAAGATATTGCTCGATCTTTTTCGAAAACAGAGGAAGTACCTCAGCGTATGCTCTGCTCATTTTTGGACTTCCACATGCCGACGAGGTAGCTGACGACACACCGTCTTCCCTATCGCTAGGGATATAATCTAGACTCCTGCAGTGGCGCGGTGGCATTGTATAATTTCCTCTCCGTTTCACCTGGAAAGGGTTTGGCTGTGGTGGTGACTTTCCTAACTCGCTACCATCATTTTGCTCTGCTTGAGATGTTCCAGTAGATGCAGCGTTGTGTTTTCGCTTTGCTACTGCTTGATTACGTGCAGCTATGCGCTGCTTAAGATTATCATAACACGTTGGAGGTTTGCCATGTGGAAAACTCTTCCTAACATTTCGTACGTTGGGTCTGTTATCGTGTTGACCCTTGTTCGGATTTTCAGGATATTGCTGATTCAGGTAAGATTCCAGTTTCGCGTTAGGGTGCTCACTTGCTAGTTCCTGTAATAATTCTGTTAAAGAAGATGAAGGTGCTTTACTGAGCACAGGAAATTTAGGAGTAGCAGGGCATTTCGGAATTCCATACAACACATCACTAGACCGAGAAATAGTTCTATTGAGATTTGATGGTGCAGCCCCAACGCTTGCTAAAAAAGCTTTAGTGTAAAGTTCATTGTTTTCATCCGGACTAGAGAGTTGTTTTACTAATGCTGGTCGAGCGATTTTCAGTTCAATTGGTTGTAACAGCAATACTGAGGATTGGTCGCTCATTGGCTTTGAGCTTGTTGATTCCTTGTCTGAATCTGAATGAGGAATATTTGAAATGATATCTTTTCTTTGCTTTTTTGGGGAAGTAAAGTTAATTGGTCGTAATCTCGGACTAGAGTTGCTTCTCCTTACCTCGTTGTACGGTTTGACCTCCACTGTTCGTTCCTTGCAATTGGTTAAATCAGAAGGAAATCTGCGAATTGGCAGTGGTGGTGCCTGCTCTTGTTCCGGGGAATTAGCGCTCGGCATAATACACATGGAACGTCCATCAATACTTGCAACTAAAGCTGATGTTGGTGTTAGAGTTGATCGGGTTGAACAACTGCTTCCTCTAGAACTTTCAGACACACGACGTTCCCCTGTATGGTTTTTAACTGGAGATGGGGGATTTGATAGTTGTTCAAGACATTGTTTATTGAGTTGTTGATTTGTACTCGAAGGAGACATTTGGGGACTTGTCATTGGTGATGGCGTTTTCGCAACATTGGCCGTGATAGGTTCTCGATATGTGGCGGTAACAAAAACATCTTCACTCCCTGAGTTTGGTCGTTCAACCTTGTGTTGTTTATGTCGTGACAATTTGGGACGATTTGGTTCATCTGGTTTTACAACATTGCCTAATTCTTTAAGTATATCATTCATCTTTACTCTGCTTTCCGGCGAAATTTCCGGGACCTCTGTTTGATTTCCAGCGTCTATTGTTTGTGTTTGTTTTTGTACGCAAACATCGCCTTGCAGTCTTTGGTAAGGAGCAGCCCTAAATTTATGATGAAGTGGAGGCGCAGCACCAGTTAAAACTAGTGGTGTTGGTCGAATTAAGGGCACAGTCGGATTTACTACTTGACATGGCTTTGTCATAGGTGGACAACTAACGAAAGGCTTTGCAACTTCAAAGTTTGCTTTCCGAATCGGTTGAATTTGTGCATACTGCGGGGTATTTTGTGACCTCCTTGCAAGCGACATACTGTCATTTCTCTCCTTTTCATTACAAGGTGGCTTATCAAACGGTGTTGGTTTGTGTGGTCGAGAAGGACTTGTCACGCTTGTTCTTTGAGGTATTTTTGATTGCCTGCTTGGTGGTCGTGGTTTTGACATTTGTAACTGTTCTGTTTGAGCAATTTCAAAGTCAATCGCTGTTGAAGGTGATGGTTGTTGATTCTGATCATTTGAACGAGACGTGACTTGTAAACCAGAATAGGTGGGATCATCGGAGCAACTATCAGATTTCTTCAAATCATGAAACATAGCATTTTGGACTGGTGGACTAGTCGGAGATTTTACATTCATAAAATGCACAGCCGGTAGCTCAGGTGAGTCAACCCTTGTGTATGTCGACTCTGCCTCAGATATATGTCCTGAAATACAATGTGAAAGCGCATTGGCGCTTGTTTTACGTGCAATGGCTCTCGGGCTATCAGTACTGTTTCTTCGCTTGCGGTTCAAACTACCTGGTGGCGTCGGCAAACCAATGGTACTATCTAAAGTAGATTGTCGATCACCAACAATAGCTGCGTAACAAGGCGGTAGTCTCGAGTTTGACCTAAATGAATCGTTTCTTGCAACTTCCTTTGCATTTGTACCTTCTTGTGACGAAAGACTCAAAGCACTTGGATTACGCGTCACGCCATCTTTGCTTCTGCTAGTTCCGTTGTGCTGTACATGGCTGTTTGACGATTCTGTAGATGGTGGGCGTGGCTGCCCAGGCAATTCCGGTAACAGCCTGTTGTAACTTGACGACCCACCAGGGGAGCCGGGTGAACTTGGCGAAGAGAAAGAGGCAGGTAAAGATCCAAACGATGATGGATTCTGGACAACGCTTCCAGTTTTTCTTCCCAACAGAAAATACGTGATCATGTCACCTTTGCCTTTTACTTTTATTTTACCACGACATTGGAAGATGTACTTCAGTTTTAAAAGGTTATATACATCTTCTGTGACCTGAAAAAATGTCATCACCTTAGTTAACTTTTTAAATAGTTCATTAAATATTTTTCCATGGACATTTTATTTAACAATATACATTAAATTCCACTCTGATGTTATTATGCCGTCACTTTGTGAACCTATTCGACAAATAGCTAAAAATGGTAAATTTTCAGTGATATTTAACCATTAATAAATCAGAAATCATCCAGTGCATTCAAAAAACAACAAAATAATCTTATATAATCTGCAGGACGTTCAATTTCACAAAATATGAAGCTGTTTCTATCGTGCGCACCTATTTTTCCATTTCAAAATGTGCTTCAAAAATGATAAAAATAATCGATATGAGACAACTTAATAAAAAGAAATTTTTGGCAACCATTTTGTATACAAAGTGTGCAATTATCGGGTAAAAAGTGATTTTTTCTGAACAAATGGTTCTTTCTAACCCCTTAATATTACTTAGTAAACTGTAGATCAATAATTTAGTTTTTGGCAGATTTTAGGGCCAAACAAGGCTTTCATGCTCATACGCCTTTATACAAAAATGACTATTGAATGTGATTGTTACAAATTTAACCAGAATGTGTGTATTAAACCTTCATTTCAACATTATTTACGCCACCTTTTATTGTTATCAGAATCTCTCAAGAGATTGTTGCATGTGTGTGTTTTTGTAAGATTGATTGATTTCTGAAGTCGCATTACGCCCACCATTCAATATTTCATGTATATTCAGGACGACAGCATGTTAATTAATGATGAGGAATTAACCCTGCTTTTTACTAGACCGACACGCTGTGTCGGATTTTAAACGTGCTACCTCAGGAAAGCAACAGTCTGAAGGAAGACATGTCACTTTACCCAGTCACATTATTCTGACTTTTTTGTGTCGGCCAGACTTTACACTTGCTCCTAAATGCTGTGCGCTAAACGTAGAAGCAGTAAATACCAATTTTAAGGTCTTTGGTTTAACTTGGCCTGGGATCGAACCCACGACCTTCTGCACTCAAGGCGCGAACGCTAACCATTACACGTCCGAGGCGGTCTGTTTTAATGAAAATGGAGTATTTACATGTATTTTAAACTATTCTGTGGTATGCCAATAAACCAACATAGTTCAAGTTAAAGATAAAATCTTCGTCAACAAAAAATTCAAAGAACCTTTTTTGAAGTTTTCATGGAGAAGGCCTGTGCAAGTACATACAGTTCGCCTAAAAAAATACTCGGCCTGTCAGTGTCCATAAATGTAGGTCAATTAAATAAAATAGTATTGTTTGTTAGTGATTGTCAATATGGTAAATTCACACGGGTGTTTATTAAAAATCATTCACTATAAAATTGTACCTGTATAATATCTGGTTGTCCTGTACTCTCCATTCGACTGGCCACATTAACTGTGTTTCCCCATATATCATACTGAGGTTTTCTGGCACCAATCACACCTGCTACTACTGGTCCAATATTGGCACCTAAAAGGTCATAAGGGTTAAATTATTAGAATTGGTTCGTTTGCTGTATTATCCGTACATTTAATCGTATTATTTTATCATGTGTTAATAGTACAAATTCGTCGAATTTCTGAAAACAGCTGCTTCAAAACGAGACCGCCTTATGATCTTACGGGTGTTCTCGGTTTGCATCAGACCACATTCTGTATGAGAACAGTTTCCATAAATTTCGAATAAAGAATTAGGCGTTTAGTATTATGACAAATAATTGTTTATAAACTAGAATGGACCACTGCAAGCACTGCATTAAGTCTGATGCAAATATAATTGTTTCTCTTTGACTTAAAGGCGTGTTTGAAGTCTAGTTCGAAACGCAAACATTCGTAGTAAAAAATCAAATGAGTTACTTCCGGTGTAGGTTTATGAAGTTTCAAACAAATTAACCTTTACAGACAACAAAATGGATAAATGTGAAATATTTCACAAAATAGAAAGAAAAAATGGGAAATGTGGCATGATTGTCCATGAGACAGCCTCCCACCAAATGACAGTAGAACAATTTCAGTATGATTTTTACTTACCAACTTTAAGTGCAAAGTTATTGTACGAATTCTCATTGATCACCCGTAGTTTTTCCTTCATTGCAAAAATAAACTCAATTAAAATTTCCATATAGTGGCTCATCGATGCATCACTGTCAGCCTAAAATGTAACAAAACAGATATCTCGCAGAAATATGAATTGTGATTGTATATAGGTTTATATAAAGTTGAATAGAAAACTTCTGATTTCTTCAAATACATGTCTACCAAATATTTATTTAAGTACATATGCTAGCCTTTAACCTAACTGGTAGTTTTCATCTGACAAGACACAGTGACCTGTTTCAAAAATAAGTCCCATCTCCGGTAATTAGATTGGAGTAATCCGTCAATTTAACAAATGGAATGTAACTACGGGACCCAAATGTCTCCGGTCCGATAACCTGAAAAAAGATATGAAGTGAAAAGGGGAGATACAGTACAAGTCACCCTAATAAAGCTTTAGACCAAATATTAAATCAATCCACAAGGTCCGGACGCACACCTATGTCAGTGACCAATTTTTTAGCGTTTTCCTTGTAAAAAATTGTTCTTCGTATTTTGTCCGGACCTCTACGTCTAACCTCTAACAAGAGATGTAACTTCGAAAATTCAGGAATTTCAACAGCTCGCTCCAAGAGACCGTACAACAAATGGGGCGGTTTGTCTAAAATCACTCGGCTCGCTGTTAAGAAGACACCATAAGCCAACCAACGGTACCATACTTTTCTATTTTAGTTTCCCGGTTCAAGTACTACGCTCGTGGACACTTGAAATGCCAGGAGAAATCTAGGACAAATCTAGGACAACAGCCGGATACTTCTCGGCGCTTGTTTTTAACACATAAGCACAGACATAACCTGGATCCCGACAACACAAAATAGAGAGGTAGGACATTTTATAAAATGTGTCAAGAAATACCAAGGGGATATTCGAGGGATAAATAATATATATTTTACGGATATGAAAATGTTTTTAGTTGTCGGGAGCCAGGTTATTTCTGTACTCATATGTTAAAACAATCCCGTTAAGTGTCCGACAGTTGTCCTACCTGGCAAAAAATAAAATATTTTAAAGTTTCCTCAGTGTAGAACTTTAACAGGGAGGCGCAATGCGTCTGCCCCTGTAAGGAATACAACAGACACATGCCGATGAATTTTCGACGAAATTAACGGGCATACGGTATACCCGTAGCCAGGGGGGTTCGGAGGGTTCGGACGAGCCACGTACCACTCCCCCTCCCTTTGAAAATTTCTGGCTACGGGCATGGACGGATAAACGGACGGACGGACGAGGGTAAAACCTAATGCTACAGCGCCTAAAGGCGAGACCATAAAGACAAATGCTACCCAATGACGTAAAAAGACCACTTGAACACAAAAATATTTATTCCAAAAAAAAATATAGAGGACAGGATCAGGGTTTCAGTCAGGTGAAAATTTTCTTCTTTGTGCGAGATCCTAAGAGTCATGTTGTAAATTAAAATTGTGGAGAAGTGGTGTCAGTTGAAATTTACTCTACTGTACAATATATCTACATTGTAATTAAACTATTGCATACTTCTAACTTCACAGACACATTTTAAAAACCCCATCATATGGATTTAATCATAAAGTATGTGTTATAATTAGGAATGTAATCAGTTTCATCTGGTTCTAATTTAACTATTGATACATCCTCTTCTCAGTTATTATGTATTGATTTCTTTAGTATTTATAGGTCTTAGATAAATAGGTTATATGTTAACAACGTTTTACATCTCATAATAGACGATCCTTTGACGAACGAACATCATACTTGTTTAAAATATCAATCAAAATACAGCTGTGTATATGATTGTTTGATTGGGGTTTAACACCACATTCAGCAATATTGCAGAGGACAGTTTAAATCAAGGAGGAAGCCGAAGTGCCCAGAATTATGCAACAATTTTGGAGGGTAACTGACAAACTTATCAGCTGCAATGTAAGTCGAACACACCTTTTTTGTATATTTAATCAGGCATGAACTCATGATGTAAAGGTAATAGGCTACAGTGATCTCTACAAGTAAATTCAAATTAACTGCCTAGACTTCTCGGCTACCCCACCCATCATTATGTAATTGATTTTTTAGTTAAACAAAAGCTAAATGGACTTCACATATATAAACATAAACGCCAACCAAAATCATAAAAGTTTAATCTTTAATGCCATAAGTAAGAAACGAGGTAAATATTCATGAGACAATCTTCATTTCCATGAGGAACAACTGAATTTGTTGAAACTAAAGGCCATAACATGTACAAGGTCTTCAACAAAAATAGAATCCAAGTCCTTGTGATGTACTATAGATCGATACAACCAAATAAAACATATGTATGCAAAATTAGGCAAAACTTCCCCTAGAGTTATTCACAGAAATACCACAAAAGGTGAAAAAACAACTAATCTTTAAATGGGTATCTTTCTTCCTGGAAATAAACAAATATTTTCAAAAATTGTAAAAATTGCAGATTTCGATATTTATTATTTGAGATGGTATTCCGACACGAAAAAATTCTACTTAGTGAACCAAAGTGACTCCCGATGGTTGTCTTACATAGTAAATATGTCAAGACCACTTCTTGATATTTGTAATAAATAGTCTGATATTTATCAAGATGAGACCTCCTTATTGTTACCCAGAACAAAATATTTAAACAATCAAAACGTGACATACATTGAAAATCATGTTATTTGACGTTATCCAATGCCTGCTCCGAGTAAGTCTGTATCTTTACATTGTAACGACCAGGTGACCGTTTCACAAAAGGTCGTAAGTATTACGAGTGGTCGTAACTTATATGCGTAAAACAGGACGTAAGAGTAACCTTAAGTCTTACGACTTTTTGTATACCTTTGTTAAGATGTCAGCAAATTACTCATGATAGGGATGAAACCTTCCTTCTTCTTTTATTTTATCTCTTCATTATTTTGCTGTTTCAGACATATTAAGACTATAAAGGTAATTCTAGAGACAGGTAATTCTGACATAATAATTACCTGAATTTTCATGTCTGGAAATAATCCAACTGCTGCCATGTATGTACTACCTATAGTTTTTATTTTATCTATTGCACGAAATCTTGGTTCATTCAGAGCCTGAAATTGCAATACAGATGTGAACAAATCAGTTTTGGGAAAAATACTAAAGCGTTACGCAAGATTAGTACAAAATAAACATAAACCATTATGATGAAATTAGTTTTGCCTCGTTTCTTGATATGTATAAATGACTGGTTGACTTTTGTATATAATACTTACTGAACATACGGAAAGTTCTTGAAAAGTATTACACTTATTGTTTGTCCCTGCCGTTGGATTTGGCCTTCCATTTCGATTTGTTTGGATTTGAGTGCTTCTTTTGCAATGTTTGGATCTTGGACTTCCTATGTTTTGGTTCTAATGCTACTGATGAGAGGCTACTCCTTGAAATGTACATATAGCATATCTAAATTCTCAAATATTATTTAACATTGGTAATTTTGTATTATAAGGAATTCGAAGATACCGAAGATACCAAAGGGGCAGACAAAATTATATCATTTATCTGTGAATATATAAAATACCTATATTTCTATTAAATCAACCTCTACGATGCTAACCTCATCAAAATCCACAATAATTTCATTCAACACCCGTAGACACTCCATTCCTTGATTGTTTGCATCAAGTTCCATGTAAAAGTCAGAAAAGTTCGGAATGGAAGCGAAAAACACTCCAACCTTGTTGTAGTGTTGACTGTAAAGTTCGTCCTGTAAGTAATGAATCTGATGATTACAATATCAATTATTTATAAATGTCTTTACAAATACATCCTTATACTGGGAAACGTGATAAAAAGGGAAAATGAGAATTTTGACTTTAATCGTCATAATATAAATATTTAAAAAATTGTAAATAACTATTACATTGTTTGTTTTATGATTAAAGTTATAAGCCGTGCATACTTCCATTATAAATACAGAAAAATTTACTATAATAGTTGTAATTATAATGCACTAAACAAATTGATAAAAATTAGAGTTGTTAGAAAAGGATGTATCAAATAAATTACATATAATGCAAACGAAATCTAAAAGAGAAAGGTTTCCATATTCCTGTTTAAATGTTCATTTATATGGATTGATAATAATAGCAAACTGAACTAAAATTACCTTTACCTACTGCTAGAAACATTTTTAGTAATTTTTGTAGTGCTTTGTTTGTAAATATTTAGGAACAATCTCTCAAGTGTTTTTTTTTAAGTCAAAAAGACTAAAAATCATTGTCAGAGTGCAAGAGATATTGATGTGATAAGAGTAGCATTTAAATCAGCTCAATCTAAGGGAAAAAAGAAGCAACAAAATATTTTGAAAAAAGTAATACAGACTAAAGTCATCTTCTTTGCTCACAATGAAACTTTTCTTCGAAAAATGCAATAAGTTGTCATAAGAAATGTTAAAAATAAATATAAAAAGACACAATAATAGAAAATCCACTCCTATCGTATGCAACTATACCATTAAATTCACATGCAATAGAACCTAATGAAAAACGTTCAAACATTGTCAGGTTTATTACACTTACTAAGTTACTTCTGGCCTGGAGGTCTATAAAATGAGCTGCAACATGAGCAGGAAGTAAATTGCAGAGTATCTGCCTGTTGTTATTCTGTAAATCTGTCATTTCTATTTTCTCTTCAGTTGCCTATATAAAAATAGTAAAATTCAAAAATCTACCTTATCTTTAGTAACATATTTACATCTTTTTTAAGAAAAATAAACCGATGGAGCAGTCGGAAACGACAGCTAATCCCCTCGCCCGATATCCCAGCATTCAAGATGTAAACTTTAACCGAAAACTTAACCAGAGTCAGTCATGCGTGAAATGTAGGTCAAAATGACGCAACTGTGCATGGAAGCTGCATTACCATGCAAGATGCACCTGCACACCAAATATGATCGATGTATCTCATGTAGTATCCAAGATGTAAACT
>JAULBM010294564.1:0-15372 GCA_032357055.1 Geukensia granosissima | reverse complement strand
GAGAGATAACTCCATGAAATGTACATATAACATATCAAAATTCAACATGGTTAACTTGTATTTTACATATTTCCTGATTTTTAGGGATCATATTTTATCATTATTAAGAAAAAGTACTGTAACAGATCATGTAATACCTAGGAATGAAAGTTCCAAAGTTTATAAAAATAAGTATTTTATTCGTCTAGTGTACAATACCCATGTAGAAGATCAAAAGTGCATAGTCCAAAGAGACAAGACAAACTCAAAACATACAAAACAGAAAAACGGACACAAAAAGAACAAAGGCTTGGCCTCCACAAAAGCTTTACAAATAGGTGCTTCGGGACGATAATCACGTCCTGTCCTGACGTGTCAGACGTCGTAGAATTCATCAGCTTTTATTCGAGTAAACGTCATTCCGAATTGGAGGAAACTATATTGTTGAATTATTACCATTCACAGATCCACAACGAGTTGAGATACACTGATACCACAGTAATAAACCAATTTATAATTTAGACCATACAATCTAAGGATTAGCGTTTTTAATCTTGATTGAATGTATCTCTGAAGTAGTAATATACAGGACAACACCAATGCTCTCTTCAGAAATTCCTAATACTTGGAACATTCATGATAATATCGAATCAACTGCGAAACACAAACTCCATAGGCAGGAATATTGCCACATACATTTTGGAAGTTTACAATGGAAAAGCTGAAATCAGACTGTTTGTCGTAAAACTTAGAAACAACTTTACTATATTGGTCTATTTCGAGCAATAAATCTACGTTTGAAGCAGATAAATTGCAGTTTGTGGTCTCTTTAATTTCTACTTCGCAGCGTTATATTTGAACAAGATGCCCTTTGAATCTAGAATTTCTCGATAGAAAAACAGTAAAAATATGGCAAAAGATAAATTAAACGACTTGGTTAATATCTAATCTTCTAGCAAAGAACAAACACAGTGATGCCAAGATTTATATGCTGTATTAATATTGCCCGCATGAGTTGTGGTCAATATCACAAGAAACTACGGAGTATAGATCAGTAAAAATGCGATAAAATCAAATGTGACAACCAAAAGTGTAACACATGAATATTGAGAAGAAAGGATCATGGTTTTGGTATATTTTTTGCCAAATGACTTCTTCTCAATTGATCAAAATAAAATGAGCGTCAACCGGCAAAAAAGAAACACTTTGCAGTGGATAACTTAGAATTGAAATAGCCGTATTTCAAATGCCAGTACACAAGTGAAGAAATTATTTAATGATTTAGAATATTTCTAAGGCTAACAGTGATTAATTTTTAGTTGTTTGAGAATGCGTGTCTACTACTCGTGTATTCCCTTACCAAACGTTTTAATACTTATGAAATATCATCAAAATTAAAATGTTTTTCTCTGAAAGGATTAATATATTTAGTGAAGCTATATTTTTTAAAGAATAGGGGTGCTATTGCCATTATTTTTTATCTAACGCATTTTTGGTCAAATATAATATGAATAAAATCTACAAGAATAAATAGCAGAACTGTGCTTCGTGGAATAAGTTGGACATGATATTTAGATCTTATTTGCGTTATATTTCCTCGCCACTAAATACATACATATGACAAACCGTGATATGTTCTATGCAGAATAAAGATCAAAATAATTGGGATTACTTACTAGTAGATACACTAGTTGCATCATCGCGCCCAAGATCTAAAAGTAACACTAAGATCAATCGCACTTTCACAGTTATAAGCTATTGAATATAAAAGGTTAAAATGTATCAGTAATGTGACAAAAAAATAACATTAAGATATTGTTAAAGTTGGAGCGGAAAGACATCATCAATTACTGGAATGAACTTACAATGTATGAATTTCGTCATTTTTAAGGTCACATAAAATATGAAAGAAAATCTGGAAGAGTAAAAAATAGATATAGTTGGACAAGACAGTTGAGATTCTACGATTATTAATTGCTTTATATCTCCCAACCACTACATACATACGCCAAACTGTGATTTGGTCTTAGGGGTTAGTCAACGACTTTCAAAACCAAAAAGATATTTAAAGATATTTCAATATTTAAATTATTATCCGCAATTGGGAAATATAAAAAGGCCATTCTTCAATATGGTCAATATTTCATTCTTCATTTTTGAAAAATCATAAGAGCAGTATTATGTTACGTTTACAAAATTTTTTATTTGGAGCGATTTAGAGCTTTCCACAAGGAGTGGTTGTTGGATGCTTTGTGGAGACTTCTTTATCTAGATTTGTAAATGCTATCTGCTTTTCTCGTGGTTGAAATGCAGTCCCTCTGACATTTACCCTTTATCTTTTCATTTTCATAAAACTGCAAGAACTTAGTCTAGTAAAAGTAATATAGCTGCTTGATCCTCTTACTAGAAATTTATCTGGGTTTACTATTAAGTCTATAAATCACACAAGGAAGGGATAACCAAACACAGAAAAGTACCATTAAAATAAAAATGTATTATTTCCTTATTGTGATAAAGTCAATGCCATACAATAGGTTATATATATATGAATATATTTATCCATAAACTGAAAGATGGAAATCAAGTTCGACAAATGTGATTTTGCAATGGTTTCCTTGTAAATTAAATAATTACAAGTTAGGCTAATGATATTTTAGCAGTTTTATAACATGTAGTTCGGCATGCACCTGTTAAAATATTTACCCTATTTATCATTTCTACTTCCTATTTGATTTTCATTGGTCGATTACATCAATACGATTGATTTAAGATTTAAAATAAACAAAATACAAAATTACCAATGTTGAATAAATATGGAAAATTTAGGTATGCTATATGTACATTTTAAGGAGTAACCTCTCATCAGTAGCATTAGAACCGAAACATAGGAAGTCAAAAGTACGTATAGCATACCTCAATTTTCCATATTTATTTAACCTTGATATTTTTGTATTTTGAGGCCCGGTATAGAGGTTCTTAGAATCACATAATCACAAATGATTAAATAATTAACCAGCAATCACATAGTATGATATTGTTTGACTTATCATACCTTTCTTCACCATTATTAATCAAATTATATACTTGTTAATCAAATAATCTCATGAAAAAATTTTAGCAATCCAATAATGATAAAAAAAAACAGCTAGGTAATCAAAAAATCGAAAACCACATGCAGAGTGTCTGACTTGGATCATGTATTCACACGCTGTAAGTCGATAGGATTCTATATTTGTATTCAACAAAGTGAATGTCGATAGGATTCAATATTCACTAGCCGACTATCGATAAGATTGAAAGTCGATAAGATTCAATATTCACAAGCCGATTATCGATAACATTTAATGTTCATAATTCACAAGCTGAAAGTGTACGAAAGTCGATAAGATTCAAAATATTTGTAATTCACAAGCCAACTGTAGATAAGATTCAATATTTGTAATTCACAAGCCGACTGTCGATAAGATTGTTTACATTTGTAATTCACAAGCCATTTGTAGATAAGATTCAATATTTGTAATTTACCAGCCGACTGTCGATAAGATTCAATATTGTAATTCACAAGCCGACTGTCGATAAGATTCAATATTTGTAATTCACAAGCCGACTGTCGATAAAATTCAATATTTGTAATTGACAAGCCGACTGTCGATAAGATTCAATATCTGTAATTATCAAACCGACTGTCGATAAGAATCAATATTTGTAATTTTATTTAAAAGAGAAAAACAAAACTATTCAATTATAAAATGTTATTTTGTAGGAGCAAACACCGATATTACTCGCTATTAAAAAGGGAAACGACGACTGTGCCGATTTTCTATTACAAACACCAATGTTTAAAGACGGCAGGTGTGGTCATAAATGTAAAATGTAGCGGGTAGCAGGATTGGAATAACATTGTTGTACAATTTTCTATAAAAGACATTCTGGATCAGCCAATGAGAGACCGAGAGAGAGAGAGAGAGAGAGAGAGAGAGAGAGAGAGAGAGAGAGAGAGAGAAGTTTATCAATTAAGTATCACCCTCTTAAAATAAAATTTTGTTGATTGTCATTGGGCAAATGCCAGAATAGTGGCAAGGGTTGAACGCACAGCGGATGTCCGAAAATGGTTGCCACGAAGTAGTCATGGTGAAAGTCCTGAGTGTACTATTTCTCCTACTCTGGCCACCAGTCTTCTATATGTAGTTGATGACAAAAATTACGCAGACTACTTTATTTCATCTATGTAAATATTCAACTAGTTCTAAATGGTTTTCGTTGCCATGTCTCTTTCTGATCAAGATTGTCAGAGTCGAGCTAGGTCGTATCGGTATGTTATGAATTATCTTGAAATGATATACTTTCGTGTAAAAATAAAAATTTACTTCGGTGGAAAAATATATGACATTGACAGAAAAATATCGTCCACGGCCAGGCTTTTCGTATTATAACATGGCAGCCCCCAACGAGAGGGCTTCCCCTATCCGCCACCTGGGTTCGCGCTGTGTCAGCTCCGTGGGTCGAGCCCTGGAGACCGCTCCGGTGCTCAGATAGTTGAAGAAGTACTTATATCCGGACAAACCGAAATAACAAGGCAAACTTTAGCAGAAGGAGTTTTAAAACTTAATAAATTTTATTTGAGTTTATTTGCACCTATCTAACACAAGTCTACAAATTAGTGATTATGATTTCAAACGGGTGTCACTAATGGATCAGGAGTTGCTTACCCTTCCGGAGCACCTGAATTCACACTAGTTTTTGTAGGGTTCGTGTTACTTCAGCTTTAGTTTTCAGTGTAGTGTTGTGTGTTCTATGTTTGTCTTTCATTTCATTTTGTTGGCCATGGTCTTCTCTGTCTTCCGCCTTAACGATTTCTGTCTGCCCCTTTGGTATCTTCGAATTCCTTTTAATGCTATAAAAATGGATAAAACTTTCTTCCAATAAATATGAGTTTAAGTTTAAGATTGTTCAATTTTAAAAGGTACGTTTCAATATTATGGCAAACTTTACATATCTCTTGTCATTAAATGTTTCGCGGATGTAAAAAGAGGTCAACAATAGGAGAAAGCGTTTAACTGCGTTGCTTTAAACCTATAATATTTTTTTAAAAGTCATAAATAAATCCGAAAATATATGGTCTTTGCTAAGCTAAACTGAAGGCTTCAAGTATTTTTCATGAGTAGCACAACTTCTATGATATCGTTATAATCCAACCCTGCTGCAGTTTGCCATTTACCACTTGATTTTCAGAATGGTTTGATCAATATCTTTAAACTTTATGTACTCAAGAAGATGGTGTACACATTGTTTTATTTGTACTTGTAAAGTACAGCAATGCTTTAGCACTTATCGTCACATTTCTGATCAAACGCTCGTGTTCATCTGTATTGTTCGTTTGTATCGACTGCGTGTCATATTTTGTACTTGAATACCGCTGAAAAAATATTGCTTACTCACAATGCACCGTATTGACAATCCTACGTGTAATTTTGGCATATTTCTAAACGAAGTTATGTTATTATAAAAATTCCAACGCAGTTTCTACAATTTGCGGCCTGTGCTATCTCACAATTATATATAATAAAATATTATTGCTATGTGTTTTTATTTAAAGAAGAGAAAATTTATTTCAGAAATGTATTTGAATAATGATACATAATCAAAATTATCGTC
Source organism: Geukensia granosissima (assembly GCA_032357055.1). Classification (NCBI taxonomy): domain Eukaryota; kingdom Metazoa; phylum Mollusca; class Bivalvia; order Mytilida; family Mytilidae; genus Geukensia; species Geukensia granosissima. The sequence continues at coordinate 9,738 of JAULBM010294564.1, read as the reverse complement.
ATTAATCCCAACTGAAAAAATGTATAATTGTAACACGAACAGACATAATAGATTGAAAATGTGGTAGGCTCAGTATCACTAACAGCTTCCACTTGGCCAAGTGTGTTCCTCAAGGGAGAGGTTTTCTTTATGTGATAGGATAGATTCGTGCCTATAGGAATAGGTAGCTTTATTCAATCTCAATATTATATGACTAGGAATGAATGTGATAAGGTCATTAAAAGGGTGTTAATTTGAAAAACAACGAAAACATACACACTAAGCCAAATATAAAAAATAATAACTTCTTGGCCAAAATACACAGACTTTAATTTTAATCTCACAATAAGTTTTTGGGTTGCCTTTTATCCATTCTATATTATGAAAAAATTTTCAGTGTTAAAAAGTTGAAAATATATGAAAAGGATGGGGCTTCAGAACCTCAGAGGCACACCCATTACCAAATAAACTGTTAAGAGCCGTCCCTGTCCGAGGTGTATTCAAACGATGTCAATTTAAAACAATGGTTGGATTTTGTCATTAATATATTTGGAATACAAATACGATTATCTAAGAGTTTCTAATTAAGAACACGAGTGAACGCCATTTTCTATAGATAAATAGGATTTATTTAAACGGGAATTTCAATCTATTCCAACTTGGAAACTTGTTATTTTAACCACAATTAATGTAATGAATATTTATAACATCAATTTAGTGTGTGAAAATCTAGTGACCTGGAAAAGAAATTTACCCACATTTCTCTGCATCGGTTTAAATAATATCTTAGATAGTCAACGTATAAAATTACATGGTTATAAAAGTCTCAGGTTTCTATTTTCCGAAGATGATTGCAATCATACTGCATGAAATTAAAATTAGGAAACGTTAATTCCTATTAATTTGAGGAGAGAAACTTGGACAAAACAAAACTGTCGATATCAGTGCATTCTTTACAATTTATATTTTAAACCGAAATCTATCTTCCTTTTGAAAGATTTTTGCTTCTTATTCTCAAAAAAACATATCAACAAATTAGATTTTTCGTTGGATATAAAAGGTTGATATTTTACAATAAATTATCAAAAAATAACTGAAATATCAAATTCAAGAGAAAAATACCAAAAGAACAACTGCATGTAATACTGATGTTTGCAATATATTTAAGAGAGAAATAATCTACTAAGTAATACCCTTTTAGAACCTGTAAATATATCATGTGAGCTTGGCTGAAGTTTTGAACATCTTCATAGCAGAAACAAAACGGCTGTCAATTGAATAGGTATGTTTCATAAATATTCAACTGGTTGTCAATTAACAATTGCCAATCTTACATCAAAGATATCCGTCATGTTCCACTTTTAAATATTTAACATTGCCAGACAAAACTACATATGATTCCCGCATGGTAGGCTTTAAAAACATGTTTGTTTGAAAATCAAAATATAAAAAACCAATTATGTACGTGTTTCGATTAATTGAAACTTTCTGAATCCTTTTGTCGAAAACCGCTTACACAATTAAATTAAATGATCGGTCATTTGCCTTTAAAAAAGTTTTTAATTTGTATTTCGAAAAAGTTGGCGCCTTCCACCACTATAGTTGAATATTGTTCCTTATCGGAAATTTACTGAAATTTCTTTTTATTTCCTATAACTGTAAACTGCAAATAAGTTTGCCAAAAACATAAAAAAGGAGATGAGGTATGATTAAAAGACAGTCATTCAAAACGTGTAAATCACAAACTTCTACAGGTTGTCTTAAGGCCTTCATTAATGGACAGATGTCCAAACCCTACGTCAAACTGGAAAAGGAACAAAACAAAATGTGACCGAATTTTAATGTATACAGGCTAGCTGAACTAAACCGGGCGACAAGATCTTTCTGGAAAGCTGTCGGTTAACAAACGCATTCAAATCAATAAATAAGAAAAAACTGCAAACAGCAATAAATCAGCAATACAATTACAATCCGTCGACATTTTTGACATTGACAATTGGCTCTGAATGCCGTTTCATTATTAAAGACCGTGATAGAACCTGTAAAAGATTAATTTTCAGTGTCATTTGGTGGATAACCGTCTCAGGGACATTCATGAAAAATGACTGGTCTCGTTTAATATATTATTTGGATTTAAGACTGGGTGTTTAATTCATGACATAAGAAGTACATGCAAAACTTAGATGTAACCATACATACTACAATTTTTTTATGGAACGGTTATCAATCGCGCCTGGCAAATTATCTACATTTGAAAGTCAAGTGTAGATTACCCATATGAGAGATCAAAAGTGCATAGTCCAAAGAGACAAAAAAATTTGAAACAATCCAAAAGATAATACGAAAACAAAAGGCTTACAAAACAGGAGTGAGGTCAGGTGCTATGAAGGTTAAGCATCCACTGTCTTGCGCGCAACACCCATCGTGGAATCCTTAAAATTCATTCCGGGTTAATATCAATTTAAAAGGAGGTCAACTTATTGTTGTATTTCCGCAGATTTCTTATTAAATGGCATCAGACTCTCTTATGCAAACATTGAAAGTGTTCTTCGTTTGTTTCTTATTCTCCATAACCAAAAAATAACCACCACAGAAATGAAGAAATAAAAGAGAACAATTTCAATGAAAGGATATGTTAACACTTGTGGTAAATTTTCTCAAAACACATGACATTACTTGCACTTGCATATAAAAATGAACCAACATCCATTGTCAAATTTCTGACAAAACGTGGTTTTATGTTCATTGTTCTGTTGTAGACGATGTTTATATATATATAATAAACAAGTTATGCCCTTTGTGATCACAATGCATGTAATATGTAATTTTGTTATATCATCAAAGCATATTATTACATCATTGGTAAAAAAGAAGGGTATGACACTGAAACAAATTCTACAGCTAGAAAGTGCAACTCGGTACAACTTGGAACAAACTGAATGTTAAAACAAATGAAAAATAACTTCAATAACATATGACAAAAGACCCTCTCTTCATACAATCGTATTCTCATTCTGTTGTTAGCTGTAACAGATATTTATTGACGGCATATTTACCTATATTGCCATGTGCCTGTTTTTTTAGGTAATAGTGCAAAAATTGTTTCTCTTTTATTTTCGGTACATTTTTCAAGCCTCTAGCACAAAACCTGTTCTGTAACTTCTATCTGGAGGTTATCTATCGATCTGTAATCAGGAAAATTACAAATGACTATAAAGGTTTATACCTTTTTACACAATACCGTCTTGTTAGTTTTGGAAGACCCAGTGGTGACCTGCGAACGTCTGAATATTTATCTAAATAGTCTGTATTTCGTTTGATCTTAATATTCATAAATTAACTAATACATTTTTTTTGCAAAACTTGTACGGTGCAGGATAAGGAAACCATAAGAGGATAAATGGTCTGCATTTAAGTAATTAAGTATATTTGGACTTAATGATAGTAGAGTATTAATCCTGAATTTGTAATAGAGAACACTTCAGGCGGGGCTTTCTAAAAAAAAAACAGACCTTTGTTTGTTGTTGTATAAGTTTTGGCTATATTGTGATGATTTGAGATCAATTGTGTATCAATTATATTAGAAATGTTGAAAAAATGTTGTATCATTGACTTCATATTGTAACATATCAATAATTATCTCAATTAAAATTTCGAGAATGTCGTTTTAAAGCTCTAAAACACTTAAAATTTATTTTATATCGCAACTAAAAAGTATGTCACATTCTGAAGAATTACGTAATTCATAGATGATTTTGTTAAAATACCACTTTGATATAAATTTACCATTTCATATTAACATCATTTATTTAAATATGATTTTTTTCTGATTGTTATATATTGTGGAATGCATCAGTCTCAAGAGTGCACTTCACAGTGTCTAATTATCTCAAATTTCACAATGTCTTCTCATGTGATCTTTCCTTTGCATAAACGTTTGTTAAAACAAATATATTATTATTTTCTTTATATGTTATTTATTATGTATGTATATATATATATATGTATTCATGTAATTGTATGATCATGTTTCTTGGTAACAATTAAAGTAAAGGTTTGTTGTTGATAGTTACCATGGGCGAAATTAATTGGACTAGATATGAAATTTAAAACAGAAAAAATAATAGCATGAATAAACATCTAAAGATCTATCTAAACTATCTCATAATATATAAATCATATAATACCATGTCATTAAAATTGTTGCACTATTTAACAATAATTCTGGGCTAATTTGATATTCAATTTTTTTCTGAGAACTGGTTATTGCTAGTATAAAGCTTTTACAGTTGGAATAAAGTCCTACTACTTGATGTTTTATTAATGTTAAAAACCTGAAAAATATTTATGTAATAAACTTTTTAATTCCTAAATTATACCGTATAAATATTCCGTTTGAACTGTAAATGATGACTGGTTGGGGAATTACACTCATTGAAATCAGTTAAATATTCTTTAGTTTGAAAAACCAAAATAAAATTTATTAATTTCCAATCGAAACAACAGATTTGAAAATCTTTTGAGGGTATCTTAAAGAACAAAAGAGTTCTCATGTCGATTGATAAATAATTTTTAATAATACATGATAGGACATATTATGTGACCTGTCTGTAATCTGTGTGTTTTTTGTGATAAGCATCCGACGCCTTAGGTAATTTGCTAGTAGCAGCAGAGAGAACTTGAAAATAAATTATTTATATCTTTGTTCAAGTATATGATTGTTTTATTCCAATCAATACTGTGTAGATTGTAGAGGTCTGACCTTATTTCGTAACAAAAAAAATAATAACTTAGGTTACCGGAAGAATATTAGGATACGCTTAAACCAGGTATAATCCAACCACATTTCACAGTACTTTTTGTCTGTACAAAGTCAGTGTATTACGACCATGTGTTATTTTTCTCTGCTTTCATATGGTTGGTGGTTCGTGCAACTCGTTATTATTTTTCAAGCTTCTTTTATTTCGTTATGTCTGGATAATTTTTCCGTTATTTATGTAATTAAATCCCTTTAACGTCTGTTCTTATATTAATATCTTTATGAATGGTAAGATCGAATTTCTTATATTTGTATTAGGTCCCATATTAATAACAACTTAAATTGCAACGTGTGTTACCGTGGGACCTATTAGTTTTATTTATTGTTCAGTCATTGGAACGAAATCTTCTCATTTCGCATAATTGCATATTTATAAGATACTGAATTATTGTTTTCTTTAATTATAAAATATTGCTGGAGGAACAAATATAAGTGAAGTATTTCGGTCAATATAAAAAAAAATTATAAAATCTTACCGTAAGCTCTTCCAAGTCAAATGTATTGGACTGTCTGTGTTTATTTTTGTTGTTTTTTAAATTTTAGTTGTATTAAAAAAATAAAAGATGTGGTTGGAAAATGTCAAGTAGACAACCTCTGTATAATAGTTGTACATAGTTTTACATTTTGTATTTTAGGGCGTTTTACAACTTTCGTTTTTGTATAAATCCATTTCATCTCATTATTGAAGACCGTAATGGGACCTTTACAAGTTTAATCTTTAAACGGGACATGAAGAAGGTTTTTTTGTTAGATTTGATGGATGGCTGTCTCATGGACAATCATCTCCTATTTTATTTAGAAAATAATAAGATAACGAGATAAGGCAGGAGGATCAGTCAAAACGACTTGACTAATCCAGAAACAAAGTTAGAAGGAACCACAGTAACAGTAACAGTACGACGAGTCCATTGTAAATTGTTATCTTACCCTTTGGCTGAATTCGGCTTTATATTTACATAGAAGAATATAAAAGGAATTCGAAAATACCAAAGGGGCAGACAGAAATCGTTAAGTCGGAAGACAGACAAGATTATGGTCACGACTACGGCCAACAAAATGAAACGAAAGATAAATATAGAGCACACAACACTACACTGGAAACAAAAGCTGGAGTAACACGAACCTACCAAACCAGGTCAAGTTACGGTGCTCCAGAAGGGTAAGTATTTCCAGCTTCACCAGTGGCTCGTTACTCAGAAGTCAACGCCGGTGTATAGTCACAATTGATGTTGGTCACAACCGGTATAGGATCGGATTTGTATTCATGACAGTCGAAAGATATTCATTGTCATCTGTGAAAAGGATATTTCGTACCAGTCAACCAGATTATGATGGCGACCGAGAAACTTCCGGAGTGATGACTCTTATCTTTCCTTGAGAAACCCTTGGCTCAGTAGCTTTCTTGTCAGTTGCAACCTTGCATCAATAAAAAATAAAATCCTGATAGGAAGCACAGGCCCTGCATTAGCATATCAATTGAGAAATATGGAGGTGCGGCTGGAATGTTGCTAGACATGAACTGAAAGTTAACAATCGGAAAATCAAGGTCATATCTCTTGTCGTAAAGTTTTGTTCTTAACCCGCCGTTAACTAGGTGTAAGTCTAGGTAAGATGCCGACTTTCTATGTTTCTGTAGAATCTTTGATTTCAAGTTCAATGGAATAGATGAGGAACACAATTGTAATTTATCTAGAAGTTTTGGATTTCGCATGCTATAAATCTAATTTTTCCGATGACAGATTACTACTTGATATGCGTATACAACATAATGAAATAGTGAGAAAATATTTGGTTACACATATTGCTACCTAGCTGTATAATTATTTTCGTTTACAGTAAAAAAAATAGCAAGGAATAGGACTTTGAAACTGAGAAGTTTATTATATTAATACCAATCATATTGTAATTTCATCGAGGTGTTGTTTTCTTTTCGTATATGATATTTAATGTATTGAACAATGCTCGTTTAATATCTTTATAACTATACTAGCACTTATACTACCAACATACAAAAGATATAATTAAAAACCTCTTTAAATATTCTTTCGTTTCAGATTTTTTGAAATATACAAATACATATATAGATCATCCTAGTAAGGAAATTGTTCATTCGCACATCTGAGCGTTGTTCGTTCTCTTTTTGCCTACACTATAAATTACCTTAATGATAGAAATTGTATATGGAAATCTGATATTTCTCATGCTAAAAAAAACATCTGAACGCTGTCTATCGATTGCCACAAAGTGTTTTGATACACTGTCTATGTTTTGTTTCAAATACAGAATTGATAGTATCGACCTCTACTGACTTAGTGTGACAGTTAACATTCAGTCCCAGCAAGCTAATTAGAGTTCTAAATCCTTCAATGTAAAATCTAATTGCGCCCCGCTGACGTTTCAGACAAGATAAGAGGTGTTATTAATTAAATTACCCACTAAAACACAAAACATCATCATTCTTTTTTTCTTGGTTTATTAGGTTATATTCCGATTGTTTCACTTAACTTTCAAAACACATTTAATGCATACAAAAGTTAAAATACAAATAAATCCTTAATGTGATTGATATTAACAAACGAAAAGTATAGTAGTAGGAGATGTGGTACGTTTGTCTATGAGACAGCAGTCTAAACTTAAAAATTACAAACATGCACAGGTTGCGCTAAAGCTTTTAAAAATGGACACATACCTTTATCTAAGACAAGATGTTAAAACCAATCCCCCCTCCAAGATGTGATAGAGTTCAAATGAAACATTTCGGCAAAAGAAACATACAATGTAAAACAAGTGTCACATAAATGCAACGAAATCAACTGGATAACAGGTTCCTGGCTTGGGAAAAGCAAAAAGTATGTGGAGGGATTTAACACGTTTGTAACTTCTCAACTATCCCTCTAACCTAGGATTATGTTGTGACATAACATAAACGTATACAATAAAAAAAATAAGACAAGAGAAAACAACATGTTGCAACCTCGAAAAGTACTCGCCCTTTCTGACAGCTGATTCAAAATACAAACACAGCTGATAACAAAACTGGTCCTCCCTGTTGGATTTAATGAAAAAATATCATGAAGACAAATTATCAGAACTGAGACGAAACTGACGACTCTTTAACATGTTAAATATTTAAAAAAAATACTTTTCAAATAAATCTCTAAATGCATTTTGTTTTTTTTTTATCATCTACTCCTCTATATAGTGTTTGCAATAAGTAATAAGTCATCGTTTATAATTGTCACATGACTAAAATATTGGTCAAAAATAAACCTAATCTATATAATTATATATTTTTATAAATTTCAGACAAGAAGTTTTGAAGAGGCTTTTAACCAACACTTCTTATGATGCCACAATCGCACCGGATTTTGAAGAAGGTGACCGACATTACAAGAATTATAATCAAAGCATTAAATCGTTGTCGTTCCTTTTTATTTATATTTTATAAAAATTAAGTTGCAATATCCCTACATAATAGAATTATTTCGCAATCGCATTAATCCAAAAAAATAGACCCATAGAGCTGACCAAGAGATGAGAAGTGAAAGCCATCTCGTTGGGGCCGCCAGGTCATAATACAGAAACCTTGACCTTGGACCACAGTCGGTGACGTTGTGAAGAATCCCAGGCTCCATGCACGTAAAGTATCAATTTTTGTAAATTTATAAAAAGCGAATGGTGATAACACCTTAAAAAGCTAAGTATTTGAATTTTATATAAAATGCTATATTGAAAATAATATAAAACCGCATTTAACAAAATATGTTTGTGTGTACCTTTCATGAAACATTTGATAATTAATGAACTCGATTAAAAATATTATTTTTGTGATGTTTCAGATTTTCCTACCAATGTTACGATTCAGATAAAGCTAGCTAATTTACATGCTGTTAGTGAGATGGATATGGTAAGATTCCAGTCAGTTCTGAGATATCCTGGTAAACAAAAGCAGATAGATCCATGAAAACAAAGTGCAAGTGAAAAACATTAAAACAGACAAATACACCATTTTTTATTGTTGGACACATTGATCATTCTGTTGGTTGTTGATTTTTATTTTTTTTGTATTTTCTTCAAACTATATAAAGTATAGAGGATGAGAGGAGTTGTAATGGATACCAGGAAATTTAGTTAAACACCACATCACCTTGTGTCTGTACTATGTCAGGCTATCTAAATCCGGCTGTTCTTTCATGTTTCTGTTTATATTGATAATTTCGGTTTTGCTGGTGTTTGGCGCATTTTTTTATGATCCTCGGTATTTTTAATTATTTCTTGTTGATATACCAGTCACATCATGCAGGTTTTTGTATCTATCAGCTACTATACGAACATACAATACAGTTACATGAATGAATACGAATTCTTAGTTTGGTTTTTTAACATTAAGTTCGACAAAATGTAAAATCTTTTATTCACTTGTAAGGGTAGCTTAACATGTTATTTTACTGCTTATATCTGACAAGACATATAATGTAAAATCTTATAACGCTTGCTTTTTTGTTACTCAAGCTTTAGTTTCCTGTGTAGTTTTGTATATAAATGTTTGTCTTTCCTTCAATTTTTTCTTGGTCTTGCCCGTTTTTGACTTAACTTGACCAACAACCGAATTATTTTCATTGTCTCCTTTTTATATATGAAAAATATTCTTCAAAGTTGCATTTCAGTCATTTATTATATCTTTTTAATTTGCAGGAGTTCTCAATTGACTTATATCTAAGACAGCGATGGATCGATTCGAGACTATCGTTTGAACACCTCAGCAATGTCTCATCACTTGAATTAGATCAGAAAATAATGGATAAGATCTGGGTACCAGACACATACTTTTCAAATGAAAAGAGAGGCCTGTTTCATCAGATAACTGTTCCAAATAAGATGATGCATCTTCATAGAAATGGAACAGTCAATTACAGTCTAAGGTAAACTGTATACCTCAG
>JAULBM010294563.1:0-25938 GCA_032357055.1 Geukensia granosissima | reverse complement strand
TCCATTTTTGCATGCCTTCTGAAGATTTTTGTAATTTACAGGTTTTGTATGACTGTCTCAATCATGGACAATCATACCACATCTTCTTTCCCTATACTGGTCTTAGCTAAATGGAATGGGCAACTATTTGATTGCGTTTCTTTTCTTTTTTGTTTTCGTTTCGTTTCTTTTCATTGTTTTTTTGTTTTCGTTTCTTTTCGTTTCGTTTCGTTTCGTTTTCGTTTCTTTTCTTATCTTTTCGTTTTTCGTTAATTTCTTCTCGTTTTCGTTCATTTTGTTTTCGTTTCGTATCTTTTCTTTTCTTTTCGTTTCGTTTTTGTTTCGTTTCTGACTTTACAAGTACCCCAATCTGGGCCGTTACCGACCCGGGGATCGAAAAGAAATAATTAATCTTTATGTTGAGAGGCATGGCTGATACAAAAGAAGACAATATTCAAACATCTTAAAGTATGTTACTAAGACGATCGACCTTTCTTTTTTGTATAAGTAACTGATTAAATTCCAATCGGTTTTGTTTTAATAAACGAGCTTTATTTACCACATGTTTATAAAGTTTCTAAGTGATATCCCTTTTTACCATTTTTCTGCAGTTGCATTCAAGCTAATGAATTACATCTTTATTTTATGAAAGAATGTCAAAATATATTTATTCTCATAACATCTAGAAATTCCAATTACAGAATATTTCATTATACTATTTCCTGTGCGTACATGGATTAAATAAGATTTATTCCGCTAGGAAAAATTTCCAGAGTAACTGGTATTATATAATATTTTTTTTTTTTGGAATTTTGATATGGGGGAACTTTTGTAACATGGCAGTTACTAATACCAAAAAAACAAAATCTAAAACATCGCTAATACACGGGCAAAGCGGACAAGCTGAGAAATATATATACCGAATGTTGGAGCTAATTTTAAAGGAACCTATCCTGGTTGGATTCAAAGTAAGTTCTCTGTAGGCTGAATTATAGTGACATTTTAAAAAGAAAGTCGGGTTATTAATTGCTCAGATATAGTCAAGATAAGTGTTATTTAAATCTGATTAAAAGGGATCTTTGTAACGTTTGGTCATAAATTGGGATTCATAACAGTGAAGAAAGAGGAATTCGAAGATACCAAAGGGGTAAATTTGTCTGCAATCAAAGAAGCCTATGTGGTACACATAAAAATTCCTACATTCTATCGATTTATCAACAAACATATTTATTCCAATAATCGGACGGTAAATTATTCCAGAGTTTTTGTATGATTTCAACTTGTTTATATATTCATGCAATCTCCAATGTTTGAAAGATAGTGATGCATCTGAGATTTTTATTTAAACCAAGAGTTTTGACTGTCATAAAAATAAATGAAGATGTATGCTCCTGTCTCTGGAATCCACCAGTCAAACAACGGAGGTGTAACTTGTATATATATTTGGTTCATCCAAATAGACGTAGGAGCCGGGGTCATGAGGAGCAATTGCCCCCTCACTTTTGAAAGTCGGGGTGGGGTGGGGCAAAACTATGCTCTTTCCACCCTTTCGCTAGTCCTACTCCTATGATGCAAAAATACTGATCAGCCTGATTGGAGTAGTTAAGACAGGAAAGAGTACTGACTTCGTAACAGTTTGGCGACTTCAGTGGCCGTCTTACTTTGACATCATTGGTTATATATAGTGTAGTTTGTCAACTTCATTTTTATATTTACTTTGAAAAATGTTTTTTCAGTGTCAAAATTTGTTACCGTTCGTACGAGGTAATATTTAATGTAAATGGCTACATTCGGACAATCACTTGGAACACATAGAGTAATTAACGATGGTACTAGGTTAAAAATGCCCCACATGTGTGGCAAATCACGCATTTGTCACAGATGCGATTTCCCACACATGTTTCACATTTGTGGTGCACACATGTTTCACATGATGTATTTTACACGTGTTTCACATGTGTAGAACATATCACCAAAATACCTTAGCTTATTCTTATTAATAATATTCCAACTTTAAAACCTATGTGAAACATGCTTAAATTTACACGCATGTGTCACCTGTGTGATACACATGTGAAACATGTGTATTACCACATGCGTGTCACATGCGTGGCATTTTATCTCATTCACAAGCGTGTCACCCGCATGTGAAACACATGTTTCACGCATGTTTCACATGCGAGGCATTTTTGGTGGTGTAAGAATTTGTTCAATACGCATCTCGTCAAAATTTCTGCGCCCCAGCATTTTCGATTGTCTGTGAACTGTTAATTTTTTGTATTCAGTTTAAGTTGATAAATGTATGCCACATTGGAAACCCCCAGTCTGGTATAACATATTACCTGTATATTACGGGAATCTAACAATATTTGCAATGGTGAAATTTACTATGTGTATGAACATAACTGATTCACAAATTAATAACAACAAAATATTTCCTCGGTATTAAAAGAAAGCTAAGAGACGGTAAGCTTTTTAGAAAAACTATTACTTGTTAATTATAGTCTTTGATTGTTAATACAATATTATATCCTTTGTGGTGGCTCGTTAGTAAATAATTGTTGATTGATTGTAAATCGAATTTATTCTGCATAAATAGAGGACGTTCAATCAGTCTCATTTTCTGACTATCATACATTTGTCTTAAATGCACATTTTTGGGGTTACAACGTTTGTATTTAATAATTTTTCGGCACTTTGTTGTATCTCTTTTGCTGTTGTATTTGCGATTTTAACAAGTAAAACATTCTTCTTAACTGTCAGTTGACCTCAAGGGTTGTGTAATGGTTAGCGTGGTCTCCTTGAGTGCGGAAGATCGTAGGGTCGATCACTGGCCGGGTCAAACCAAAGACATTAAGATCGGTATTTGCTGCTTCTCCGCTAAGCGCGCAGGATCAAAGAGAAAGAGTAAGAATAGTGTGTTTCTGACTCAGTTGGCCTGTCTTCCTGTGGACTGTTGCTTTTATTAGCTAGCACGTTAAAAGTCTGCCTCAGCATGTCGGTTTAGTACAAAGCAGGGTTCACTTTCAACATCATCATAATCATTCATTAATATTCTCTTGTCCTGAATATGAAAGATATATTTGACGCTGGGTGTTTAGCCGCATCCATTCACTCAATCAATAAAATGATAGTTTTGTCTTAAATATAGTTCGAAATTTAGTGTGACTTAGCTGGTTTTCAGAATCAGTTTGGTAGATTTTATATCGAATTCCTGGAGTTCATTATCATTTGAAATTTAGAATTTAGAATTAATAACGACGTTATCATTATATTATTATTGTGTATATAGTGATCGTTGATATTTGTCTCAGTACTTTAGAACTTTGACTATAGATGTTATATTGTCGTGTTTTTTAAACTGCCTGCATGGTTTGGATATGAAGTGTTGGTTCATAGTTGTTAGACTCTTAATAACACTAAATAAGTGCTACGTTGGTCTTTGCTGTTATTATCCTCATGAACTACTACTTATCTCAAAACTCTTGTACCCTTTTGAGGATGGGTAATTTTCTTATATTACAGTACGTAGTTGATTTCTCTTTGGGCTCTATGATATATCATTGCATTGAAAGAATCATAATCATTATATGAATGTCATAATATTTTCTCACTAAATGTTTACTAGCGTATAATAAAGATAACGTAAGTTCATGTTTTTACTGGCTGAAAGTATTATACAATAATAGATAAATCACATTGTCCAATATCTGGTCCCGAGCGTACCCTGATGACGTTAATGCAGAAAAACGCTTCGTACGCAGTGAAATTAGGCATTAATAATCGTTGATTTTTTTTAGTTTGTCAACAATCTTTTTGTAAGAGAGAGAAAAACGAGGCGCAATGATTTTTTAAGAACTTGTTTCCTGCCCCTCGAAAATCTAGTGAACTACGTATACATCAACAGCAAGAAATTATGCAGTGCACAGCTCCGAAAAGATTATGGATTGTGTTTTTTTTTTCAGGCATATATTCAATATTTTTTCTTTTTTAATATTATAAGATCGCACTAAATCTCAGCAAGAAGTTATTTTAGTTTAAATTAAGGGGTCTTCAAAGGACTAAAAGATGGCGTCCAAACTAGTGATAAACGCATTATTGTAAATTTGTAATTTATTATCATTGTACATTTTGCATTTGAAGTTGCTTTGGCTTTCCATGAAATATTAATTTCTTAAGCAATAATAATGCATATTTGTTACGGTGCATGTTATTAAATAACTGAAGAACAACGTTATTGACAAAATCAATAACTTTATTGTTTATAACAACCCGAGAAGAATTAACTAAAGCGGTCGATATTTAAAAAAAAACTGACCAAAAGACAAGGGTCGTTTTTAGCCCTAGAATTTTGCTAAAAATGAAAAGTATTAAATATCTATATTTTCATATCGTTTGCGTTGAATAATATCTATTAAATGAAAATCCCACAGTTTTTTTTTAGTTTAATTGGTTCTATAACGGTGACAAGGCACATAGAAATAGCTTTAAATATAAAAATACTAAGAAATTATGATATTTGATGCAAAATTTGACACATTTTTGTCGATTTAATATAGATCGCACCAAAACATCACAACCAAACTTTGCACAATGAAAGATCTATCAGTTACACATGTTTTGTTAAAATATCTTTGTGATGTTTTTACAGAAAATGTTACATTTTTGTTGATTGTCAATTATGCCTTGTCGTTTTGTCGAAATGATGAAAATTATATAAAATTCAGTTATGATTTATTAAAAACGGTTATTAAACATCATTTTCACAACAACTTATTGTAGTGTCACACAATTTTAAATTTGGACCAAACATAGGGCTTAACGTACCGTACCTACTCCTTTGATTTTTATTTTTCCCTTTCCATCAGGATAAAAGTCAAAATGATCATCCATTTATGAGCTATTTGATCAAAACTACCAGAAATACCGTTTATGCTGTTTTCTTGAGACGGCAAACAAATTAAATATATGTACAGACCCATCTTGTAGTAAACGCTCCAGTTAATCAAAACCTATATGGATTCAATATTCAACATAATGTTTAAAACATTGACCAGCTTTCAGATTTAGGATCAGATGACGTTTGCATAGACAAAACCCTTCAAATGTTAATTTAAAATGCTGAAATTGCTAATTATTTGGTCTGAGAAACCATTGAGGAATTCTTTAGACAGACTTTGAATATCATATGTCAGATTATATTTGACATATTCAGTTCTTTTTGGATATGACAAGCTACTTTTGTAACTAGTTTGTGAGGCTTTCTTGTTTACCACTTTAGGTATCACTTTCGACATTTACAATTCTGTATAGGAGATACAATGGAAAAGTGTGGGTTCGTTGAAAATAATCCACGAGCCCGTAGGGCGAGTGGATTAATTCAACGAACTCACACTTATCCATTGTATCTCGTACTTAAACCATTGTTGGGACGCCTACAAATCAATACATGTATTACAATACTCCTTAATTATTTTGAGTTTGTTTTAAACACGAACTCATGTGAGCACTTTTTTTCGAAAAAAATGAAGACATTAAGAACAAAACTCTATAAATATATATTTTTCACATTTTAACCATGCGCATGTTTGACAATCAAGAAAACAATTACTGTTTTAAAAAAGACCCGTTAGTTATGTATGAGTGCTTATTCTACTTTTTATGTAAAAGAAAATATCTAGTTTGAATATGCATGTTCTGGTATAAATAATGTGTAATTTTCATTTCAATACAGATTATTTTCTAATTTTCCGATTTTAAAGAGATGCAAATTATTATAATTTTTAACGTTAATGCATTTCTTGAGAAAATTTAAACTGTTTTGCGGGCCACAATCTGTTATATTAAGGAATAGAAAAACTCAACAAACAAGAAATACAAAAAGGAGCGGAAATGTGTGTTTTGTCGGGAATTTCGTTGCAACATCGCGCCCTAATTGGGATGTATTGTGTAGGGTATGAAAATTTTTCTCTTTTCATCTGGCTATTTTCTCCCATATAGTAAAAGAAGATAGTATGGATTGCTATATATTTATTTATTTTTGTCATACTAGGGAAGAGTCGATCTGATAAAGCTGTTCAAGACATCATGCGCACGGTCCGGACCATTTGTGTAATTCAATCAAATACCTATGAATATGATCGGACCGTACGCCTATGGTTTTGATCATCAATTCAAACTTTTGACTAAAAAACACTGAACCCTGTTGTGAGGGATTTATTAATAATAAACAAAAATTCATGAAATGAAAAAGCGTAAGACTTGAACAAAAAGATTTCGTTAGTGCGTTAATAGATATAATTTGTATTTTCAATTCTGCATTCCTTATTTTTTTAAATTTAACACGCATATTATTTTTCTTTCAAGTATTTAATTTAGGCTTTATTATTACAATGTTCCTGATTTATATACGCTCATTTCTACCAACTTTTGATCATAAGAAAAAGAAAAGATATGCGTAAATATCATAAAGACCACGCCGCATCCTACCAAGCAAATATCAAATTTTGAAATATGGCCTTCAACAAGGGTGAATCCTACTCCTTGTGACGAGCTCTGATACGCCCCGACTAAAAAACATAATAAAATACCCCAATACGACTTGTATACTCGTACGTCTAGATAATTGGTAAATATTCATACGGACTTGAACATAACCTTACATTTTATAGGAACAGATGTATACTAAGGAGATTACCATTTGAATTTTCTTGGGGGGGGGGGGGGGTTCAGCCGTCAAGAAGCAGGGTTATTTTTCCCGCGATTCTTTATTACATTTTTACTACACATTAATTACAAGAAAGTGGGCTGAATATTTATTTTCAAATTGATTTGTGCATGAATAATTATAACACCTTTTTTGTAATGACTGAATATTTATTTTAAAATAACCTCCTGACCCCATATTTTTTTTTCTTTGAAAAATTAATTTAACAGGAAACTGGCCCCGAAAGCCTGTAGTAGAGGGCATAAAATTTCAATAAAAATGTTTTAATTTTTACTACACTGTTAATCACAAGAAATGGGTCTGAATATTTATTTTTAAACTGATTTGTGCATCAATAATTATATCACTTTTTGTAATAACTGAATATTTATTTGCAAAACCTGACCACATATTTTTTTTCTTTGAAAAAATTAATTTAACAGGAAACTGGCCCCGAATGCCTGCAGTATTGGGGATAAAACTGGGGTCTTGATATCAATGTTTTAATATCACAATTGATTTCCATACTATGAAATGTTTCTTATTGATAGGCATCTAAAGACGTGCAGCACAGGCACTTGTCGGGCGCTGATTCAGGGGGGGGGGTTACGTGCTGCGGCCCTTAATCAAACAAATACTATAAATAGTGGGATTTCAAATAAGCATCGGGCTTCAGGATCCGCTCCTGCTTGTCTATTATTTTGGATGTAGTTGAAACTTACTGAAAATCACGTGCAGATACGTATTATGTTCACTTATTAACTGAAAAGTTGTTACGCTTATAGGATATTAATTTGTCCGAAGGCTTTCCTCGACGTAGATTCATGAAAAAGAATCCACACTTTTATGAATAGACTGGCGTCACAACAATGGTTTAACTTTTAAATAACACAAATATTTTTATTGAGATATGTTTTCTAAAAAAAGGGTATCTTAAAACTAAAAATAAATGTCAGAATAAATAGGAACTAACAATGAATTGAAAGAGCTTATAATAATGTCAAAATTGTTATCCTAAAAACTTTGCAAAATGTTAAATCCCTAATGACAAATTATGATTTTTTGCAAGTTTATGACAGTGAAAAGTAAATAAAGGTGATGTCAATGTCAAACTACTAAAATTTTAATAGAGAAATAAGTAATCTTGCATTGTTGGTCGTTGGCTATCGTATTTTCGACTGTCGTTTTAGGTAAAGTTTTAAATATCGGATCTTTTGCTTTAAAAATTTGAAAAATCAACTATCCAGACGGAAAACATATAATAATTAAGATGACTATGAAACGACTAATAATGTCATAATTGTTAGTTTTTCCTTTAATTCATTGAAATTCATCACAATTGTAAAGACATAGTTATGTCAAATGCTCAAAACCGCCCGTACTATTATTAAAAGATAAAAAAAATAAAGGGACAGAATATGAATATGAGGGAGAATTCAGATGTCCATAAGGGAAGGTGGCTCCTGCTCCATTTGTACCAACCTTTACGTTACTCATAGTCAAAAACAAGTGGCAATTCGGTGATTGTTGCAACCGCTATAAGCACGGAATTGCAGTCACGACAGTGGGAAAATATCTGTTGTAATTTGTGTAATGTACATCAGTCAGTTAAGTCGTCATAATCACAAAAAATTATCCATAGTCATCTTACTTCCAGAATTTCTTAATTGAGTGATTTAGCTGACAGCATCAACACTCAGTTAATAAAATTCAGATTGGAACCAGAATTCATTGAGTATCGTATAGACTTAGAGATGGATACTTCGTAGGCAGTGCTACACATGAACAAAAAAATCGCAATGGAAAAGATCATTCTTATTGTACGGCTTTGTTTTCAACCTGACCTAACTGTTGATTTCTGGATAGTAAAATTATCAAGCACACCTTTCAGTTTCTTAAGTGCTCTTACTGGAGAGATAGCATCACCATAATCACAAAATTTATGATAATTAAGTTAAAGTTTAACATCTATACAGCCTAATCTGAAACTAACAACTCGAACCAGCTTTCTTTCATTTATCTCCTAAGTAATCGTTTATCTCTGTTTGTGCCGGCGAATATAAGTATTTTACAGTTTAAAAATATTTAAGAATTTGAGAAATTTTGTTCTTATATGTTCACAATTGTCAGGTTATAAGCTGATATGATCTAAACTGGTCTTTACATTCCTTCATTGCCTTTAAAGCACTTTTATAATTCCAAATTGGTCTTGATAGATTTTGATTGCAAGGTAATAGATCCAATTCTTTATCTTGTTATCTTGATTTTTATATTCAAAATCAAGACATATAAGGTAAAACAAGACATAGATATATATTTAATAGTTTACTACTATGAATGTATTATGTCCAGTCCGGAGATCAAAAGTGCATAGTCCAAAGAGACAGGACAAATTTAAATCTAATTTAAAAATCATTTCTTCAATGAATAAAGTATAAAACTAAACAGAACTTTAATTAACGTTATACGAGAGGGAGCGAGACAAAAGGTACACCCAGAGGTGACTTGTTAGTGACAAGACAAAACCGGAAATGAAAGAAAGATAAAACCCAACATGAACGCAAACCTGAAATTAAAACATATGTATGAACAATATAGACCCCTTTAAAAACTGACAGTAGAAAAAAGAATGGACCTAAAGTTCAGTAATTAAAACATTGATTTTGCCACCTCGTCTTTAGGTCCACAAATTAGCAAAGTTGTGTTGTATTTTATCCCAACACGTCTTATTAACTATAAATAACAAATGCACAATTTGCAGAGAGAAATGGATATCTGATCTTACGGTTGTGGAGTCATATTTCAAAGGAAGTGTGTTAATTGAAATTTACTGTTTAATTTGATATGTTAGGAGTTCCATCCATCAGATAAATTTGTTAAAACTATAACTCAAATCCCCCTGTCGTGATTTCCAGGTGCCTGTTTATTGATTGATCATGATTTATCATTTTTAGTTAAGTGTTGACAGGATAAAGTCGATTTATTATAATAAGACATTGATAAAGATGAATATTAACTCAAATGTTATTTTTTTTATATTTTTTAACATTTTTAAGTAGAACTTTGTGGAGAATTAATCTCATTTAAGCTGAAAAAATGATTTCTCGGTTTATCATGACATGTTTTCTTATAGAATAAGAAAAAAACATATTTTATCAGAACTTCGTATGGTTTACCAAACATATTTAGGCACTTCAATGCTGTCATAAATTCTAAGTGCTAACAATTACTCTGCAGTTTTTCTTATCGAAAGAAAAATCCATAAGTTATGTTCTCTGTTCATGGAAACACCAAAGTTGTTTTACTACGTAAACAGTGTACATGACAAATATTTAAAGGTTCAATAAGTGCAGACAATACCTTTCAGTCGTAGGACCAACAACATCTTGGACAAAGGTAAAAACTGTAACGTTTAAAATATCGTATTACATAATAAAATTATTTTAAGAAAATCAAAAGATGTGGTGTATTTGTCCATAAGACAGCCTCCATAAAATAATAGTTGAAATAAATTACTGCACGTCATATTAGGGCCCGGGTCCTTACCATAAATGAAGCTGTAAGAGGCCCCAATTTGTTTAAAATGTGAAGCTAATCGTAAAATACGACAATTTACCTTATCTCATGAAAAACAGAGAACAAATAACAAAAACATATCAACACTTACAACTACTGGACTACAGGTTATTGACATTGGGAAGGCACATTAAGTTTTTTGCTGGGGTATAACTAGTTTGATCTTCCTATGTTTTGGTTAAAATGCCGCTGATGAGAAGTAAAAGGAATTCGAAGATACCAAAGGGTCAGACAGAAATCGTTAAGTCGGAAGACAGACAAGACCATGGCCATAAAATGAAACGAAAGACATTTATAGAACACACAACACTACACTGATATCTTAAGCTGGAGTAACACAAAGCCTACAAAAACCAGGGTGAATTCAGGTGATCCGAAGGGGTAGGCAACTCCTGCTCCACTAGTGGCGCCCGTCGAGTTACACAGTTGTCAAAGTGTCTTTGTCTTCCTGATTTGGTTTAAATGCTGCTCAAAACACGTGTCCAGAATAATCAAATTTCCCATATTTGATCCACATTGGTAAACCTGTATTTTACAAACCATTGGGTCGATGCTTTTGATAATGGACAGAGATCCCCGAAGATATTCACCATCCCTGTTGTAAGTCTTGTCTGGCAATATTTACCACATTTAAATAATAATTATATATAGAGAGAGAAATTTCCAGTAAAAGTTGGAATTCTTCTATTTTTTCACTCCTTGAGCGGCACATTGTAGATGCTGTTATCGCTTGGTTTTGTCTTTTTTTGGGGGTGTGTGTTTAGGTATGAATAATTCAATTTACGATGTCTTGTAATGCTACTACTGACAGGTTACTCCTTCAAATGAGCATAATGCATATCAAAATTCGGCATATATTAATCAACATTGGTAAACTAGGTATTTTTATTAAGTGTAAACTGTTGCAGTGCCAACTATTGTGCAGGTGACTAAATCACCGTCAGAAGCATGCATTAGCCCAGTGGCAGTTATCAAATTTGCATATACTATCGGTTTTTCTCTTAAATTTAAAAGTACTAAAAAAACATGATCTGGTGTAACCTAAAACGTGCCACCAACGCAACAAGTTTTATCTAGAATTATCGTAGTAAAATACCAACTGACAAACAACGGATTAAATTAAATTCAAAACAAGAACTAAACAAGGACCAGTCGGAATACATTCATAAGTCACGACGATTTGGAAAGTAAAATATTCGTTGTTTTGTACTAAACGACCATGTAATTACATGTAATAAGACAAACACTCATTGATAAATTGGAAAATGATTAGACGTAGTTTATCCCATACAAGAAGGATATTTACAACAACTATTGATGATATCATCTTTGTTCGGTAATGCTTTAAATGTCAACGTAACTAGTTTTTCTTGAATGAAAATATATTTATTTAACTGATCTCAGAGGAGACCTTTAGTGTTTTAATAATTATAAACTAAGCCATATCCTTCCTATTTCATACTGAACAATGGTTTTCACCTTTTTGTTAAAGGATGGGTAGGTTTGTATTGTATATTGAAACAGAAACTATAACAAACTAAACCAAGGGGAAAATTCAATACAATGGAATATAGGCTTTGAATCATCAAGAAAATTTTAATATTTGCTGAAGAATTTTTTCCTGAAGAGCTTACTACAACGAAAGTATTATCCAAAAGTAATAGGAGCACCATTAGTAACGAGAAGAAATGACAAAAGGACCAAAGTGAGCTCAACACCAATAGATAAATTCCATTTCAGTTCAAATACACGGATATCTAACATAAATTATAAATAAATGCCCCGACACTAAAACTGAATTCGCATAGAATACGAAAAAACACTTGTGAAGTTGATACTCAGAGATATATTTCAATAATTTAAAAATTTTCTCCATAGACAATTACGATTAATCGTGATGTTTAAAGTAGAGCAATCTTTGATCGTTAATAAGTTTTCAGATATTTCATAATTTTTAGTTCATGTTTAGATCTGAATTGAAGTTAAATGCATTTATCAAGGAATGTTTTGTTTAGGTTCCTTCTTTGGCCATGATTATTTTCTAACGGTTTTTTTTGGTCAACCTTAAGGTTTTCGAATTTTCTGTTGTACTAAATCTGATGAAAAAAAATGTTTATTACCCCTGTTTGCACTTGCAATTGTTTAATGAGCAACCCTGTTGTCATTGAAAATGAGAAAATTATTCAAAACAAGGATATGTTTACTTCTTCATTGTTAATTTTCCTTTTCTTAACAGGAACATTTCTTTATACCCTTCTTATCTTAGAAATAGTATGCATTTATTCTATATATGTATTCTATTTCACCTAATCATATTGTTTTGTTGAGGACATTTTTTAGTAAGTTTAATGAATTTTTCACGTTTTATAAAAAAATACACAGAAATCCACAAATTTTGATCATTCGCATATTTTTCGATGAAAATTGTGCATTTGTAAAGTAACTTCACTGTCAAACGGTTTGACTAGTTTCAAATCGCTGAGAATAAATTAAAGGTTGAATAGTAAGTAGACCAAAGTATGCGTATTACATGTATTTCCAATTTTGATGGATTCGCTCATCGATACACTAAAAGTTTTGACCTCAATGATCAAAGCTTAAATCTTTGTTAACGTTTACAGCCATGGTACCAATACCAATCTGTTAATGATATTCAAAAAGATTTCGCCTCGAAAATTTCACTGCAACTGCAGAATGCTGCTTAGACAAGGTCAAATTAAATCTAGCATACTATTTCGAACATTAAAACAAAAATATAAGTTCAATTTTTATCTGTTGAAACATGCTGTTTCGTATAGTATACGTTTGTATCAATGTAATAAATTCGACATGGTATGGATATTTTAATGGGTACTTATAGAAATACACTCATTGCTACTGGACATAGACACTTAGTTGTGCATTGCTCTCAAAATTGATTTCGATGGTAATTTTAAAATCTTTGCAAATGTTTTTGCCATCAAGAGGGACACACTCTATGGGTCGATTGCCATCTATACTGGGTAGATTTTATGCATTTTTCATTATTTTTATTGGTGTTTATATTCGCCTTTTGGTCTTGGGTGTGTTCATTTGACATTTCAACCTTTAATTCATTCGCAATATTGAAACTAGTCAAACCCATTGTTAAATGCAATGAAATTACTTTACAAATGCACAATTTTCATCGGAAATTATGTGAATAAACACAATTTGGAATTGGCCGAAATTTGTGGATATCTGTGTGTTTTTTATAAAACGTGAAAAATTCATAAAGCTTACTAAAAATGTCCTCAACAAAACATTATGATAAGTTGACATTGTTATTAACCGGATTCATTTTAAAATATTCTTTTTTTTTTGTTTGATAGTAAACAATTAGAAAAACAACTTTCAAGATTTATTTTGTATTTTGAAGTTTGATTTATTAACTGAAACAAATAACGTTGAGGAAACCTTATGTCCTTTTGATCTCCCCTTTTGACAATGATCGTCAATTATCAATTTGCTGAGATGGAAAATTATATTAACCGGAGGTACAGCCACCGCCTGCAAAGTTCGCCTCGTCGTCCCAAGCTTGTTGTATTGCGCTATTTGAATCGAAGTTGACTTTGCTTGAAAACTTGTTATGCAAACATAAAAGTCTGAGAGTCTTTTTTAAAAGTCTAGTTACAGCTTGTCTTGTGAATAATCTTTGAACTTTATGAAATTTAAAAAATTAATTAAACTTGTAAAATCTGCACACCAACCTGCGTGATGGTAGGCCATACAAAACGTGAGGAAACGAGTCGGACGAAAAACGTAACCAATGTCAATGATGCATGAAATGTGGGTCAAAGTGACCTTATCTTGGTAGGATGCTTACAGACTCCCCAAGACGCATCTGCACACCAACCTGCATGAAGGTAAGCCACACAGTATGTGAGGAAACGACTCGGACGAAAAACTTAACCAAAATCAGTGATACATGAAATGTGGGTCAAAGTGACCTAATTTGGGTGGGATGCTGATAGACCCCCAGGACGCATCTGCACACCTACCTGCATGCTGGTAGGCCACAAAGTATGTGAGGAAACGAGTCGGACGGAAAAATTTACTTAAGTCAATGATGCATGAAATGTGGGTCAAAGTGACCTAATTTGGATGAGATGCTGACAGACTTCCCAAGACGTATCTGCAAACCTAGTCTGATGATCCGCAGTCATGTTTTACCAGAACAAATGTCGGACCTCAAACATAATTGAAATCATTCAACCATGAAATATAGGTCAATTGACCTCAATCATTTTTAAGTGTGGTAAAAGGCCGTAACCTCAGACATCTGCATACCAAGAAATATGAATATAGGTTTTTCAATTTCTAAGATTTGGCTGTGGACGCGCACGAGCACGCGGACGCGGACATGGACATTGACGCCGAGGGTACTCCAATAGTCCTCCTCTACTTCGTAGAGGCGAACTAAAAACGACCAGTCGACTAAAAAATTTAACTTTGGAATTTCCATTATATTAGTGTTATTTCCTCAAAATAAAATTTTCTATCTTTCTCATGTTCCTGCAGCCATATACAGCGATAGAGTGAAAGCTGTCGAGACTGAGCCCCTTTCGGACTTGAAGAAATGTTCGGTTTTGACAAGTGTTCGGTTTAGGCAGGTTAAAATCAAAGGAAAACTTATATAAAGGGACTTAAAAATCAGTCTTGTTTAGACAGGTTTTCAGTTTTCTCAGTTTTCGGTTAAGACAGGTTTCACTGTATTAATTTCTAACTGAATGTCACAATTTTCATTTGCGTACTTTTCGTTCGTATACTATTATGCTGTAGATATTTGCTCGCCAAATTGTGGCGATCTTTCTGTTTTGGAAAGCTTCTCCTTTCTCAATGTTGCAATCAATCACATCCATGTACTCTAAAACTTCACAGAATGGTCGTCACGACACTATTGCATTGGCTATACGTTTAGGACAGCTTATTTTTCGTGTTACAATGCTTATTTTTTATAATCTGAATGGTTTTTTTTTTCATTAATAATAAATCATTGTATTTTGATTGATTACTTGATTGATTGATTGATTGTTGCTTAAAACCTACCCGGACACATTAACTGATTGCGAGGATAACAGTCTTTTCTCTTACTTGGTCATACTGGTTCTTTTTCTGATGTCCGTGAGCATTTTATATATCTCTTTATTGAAGAATCGTTATGGAAAATTCTGCTCACAACAAAACAAAAGTTTAAAGCAATAAACACAAAAGAATAAAATCTTAATTTTGAATTGGTTCGTTTGTGTTTGTTGAATAAATTAATCAATTAAACATAAAAGATTCCATTCTAAATGTATCTATACATTAAACATCTAACAATTTATTTACATGACAAAACCTTCAATGGTGAATTTATTGCATGATAATGCAGCATAAAACACTCCATGTAAGCATATGCATTAAATTATATAATCTTGTAAAAAAACGACCTAAAGTCTGGAAATGATATTAATGTCACAATCATCGCATTTTGAATGTGTTTTTTTAAATTAGGTTATGTGAGCATTATTGTTGAAATTGTCACGAAGTTATCTGAGGTTGTGTTTGAAACTGTTTCGAGCACACAATGAGTTGCAATGAGATGTGCCATAGCGTTGACCTGCAATGATTGTTTGTGTGTTTTTCCGCTTTTTAAAATTTCCATTTTGCAATTACCACGAAAATTGTCTATTCGAATGTTGTTTTCACCTGTTTGTCGCTCCAGGTGTGCACTCATATCAAACACGATATAATAAGGTAACTGAAAAGTATGTTCATTTCTTTTGAAGTTTTTTTTATCAGAGTTTGTAAAATCTACTGTCAGTGTTTCCAGTAGAGCAAAAATACCATTTAGAAGCATGTTAGTTAATCCTCAGCTCTCATTATTTTTTTTAAATTCAATTTAATTTTCTATTAATCAATTATGCTTTTAACTGACTAAATTAATCACTTCTGGGACAAGTTTAAGGGGTTACAGTGAACATGTGATTGGCATTCCTCTCAGAACGCCGCAAAGGAAGCTACCAGGACCAATACTTTAAAACAATGTTTTTACCAACTGCCTACCTAGCAATTATTGAATTTTAGTACAGTCAGACGTCTCTCACTGTTGAAATCCAGTTTTGGATTTCACAAAGAATCCGGGTCTAGAAATGTTTTTACATCACAATATATTTTTACTGTTACGTCACACCCTTACGATCAAATTCAAATTGACTTTTGTGAAATTCATTTATAGTTCAGATAAATTAGGGAAATGCATGAATCACTTCCATGTAGATGTAGAGGTATCAATTCCCAATTTATTCTATATATAACCCAATAATATGGCGACTCCTCTGTCCCTCACTTAAGTCGATTTAGAGGGGTTATAATATTTTCTTATATTACTTTAATCCTCCAGCACAAATTATTTTGTTAATTTTTTTCGTAAACAACAGAAATATCTAATTAGGGTATTCATTTTAGCCTTTTTCCCACAGACGCAAATACAATGTACATATGGTGTTGTGGGGGTATTTGGAATGCTTAAGATCGTTATAAAGTAGGACGACCACATGGTACACATAAATATAACTTTCGGAATTTTTATTAGTTTCATTGTCTACACGTAGAAACCCGATGGGTTAAATGTTTCCGGGGTAATAAAAGGAAAGATAACACCAGTAACCATATTTGGATAGTGAAAAGCGACTGGAGGATTGAGACCATTCGGATTCTGCAAAAAAAAAAAAACAGTGCAACATTAATATCAATTTGTCACTGTTTGGTAAACAGAATAATTTAAATTTGATTTGTGCTAATTTCTTGAATTAATGTTAAAATTTTCCCAATGCTATCTAACGCAAAATTTGAATAAACTGATGTAACAAGCGGAAATATGCAAAAAAAACGGGAAAAAAATTTGGCACATTATGGAATGATACGCATTGATGGAAATTTGATAAACCGTCAATATCGTACTATGAATAACTATAAACTCGACAGTTCGAACAAATTTATGTGACAATAGCAACAACCGGAATCCCATTTAAAAAAACTGATCATTGCATCGCACTTAACACTAGCCATAAATCGGCCATTGAAATGAACTGATATCAATTTCGTACATAATTATTACTTTGAAGTTGCAAAAGTCATTTTATTAAGTAAATTAATAAATATCATCGTTGAAATCAATTAGTAGAATTAATTTCTATTCTAATTATCTTCCTGAAGCATAATGTTGGATTTCATTCCTGAAATAAAGATTTTATTCATATTTGTAGAGGTTATAGAGCACACTTGAATTCTTTGTAGATATGAAACACGCCTCGTTGTTTTGTGTTTTTTTTAGATAACGGAAATCTGTACTTTTTAAAAAAAAGTTTGGTGTTATGTGTGACGTTTTCATATATTTAACTGCTTCCTCAAAAGAAAAAGAAGAAAAACATCTGAAATAAGAGCAGATACATGTATCATTAATCGACACCTACTTTCTAGGTTCTCACTCCTACAAGTTTGATATATAATAAAACCAATCACCAATTATTGATGATGTACAATTGCCTTATTGACAATTTTGGGTCAAAATTGAAATATTCTATGTACGCATGATACAGCTCAATTTAGAAATCCGTTCTGCAATATTTGCATTTTTTGTATGTTAAGTATTAAATTTGGGATGTACATTCTGTCGTTTTTTTTACTTTAATTTAACATCAAGGAAGAAATTCGAAGATGCCAAAGGGGCACACATAAATCGTGAAATCAGAAGACAGACAAGACCATGGCCAACAAATAAAACGAAAGACAAACATAGGACGCACAACACTACACTGAAAACTAAAGCTGGAGTAACACGAACCCTTCATCTTATAAGGATGAAGTGTACAGGTACGAATAATAAAAGGTGGAGCAAGTGGGGAAATCTAATTTTAATTAGATTATGAAAATTGAGGGAAACTCTATCCTGCAAAATTTGCAAAAGATTTTGTAAAAAAAAGACTACACTGACCACACATCTATAAATTATTTTGTTCAAATAAAAATATCTTAAAAGGTAGCACAACAAATTGAAAATCCTGATATTTTAGAGAACAACGAACACCTTTAGCCATCACTAGGCTTTTATATCTCCAGAATGGGACAGGGATCTTACAAATCGAAAATGATAAAGTATTATAATTCTTTTAATGATTACCTTGCCTTAGATTTTCAGCTATCTTTATCAAAATCTTTATATCTTTTTTATCGAAAGCGTTGGGCAAATCTTTATATTTTATAGAAAAGTGCAACATTTCTCCCATTGACATCTTCTCATCAATATTAAAACTTGAGGTAAATATATTTACTGAAAGATAGAAATATAAATCGTTTTAGTGCGAATGTTGTTCCTATGAATTCGAGTTGAAAAGACAAATATGACAAGTTCATGATTCACAAGTAAAAAGCGCTCTCTTTTTTGGTGAATTCTACAGCCCTCTGGATTTTAGCAGTATTCATTCACCAATAGATTATATTATATGTTTTTAGGGGTTTTACAATTTTTAGGTCTTAGTATTTGCTCTTATTTTGCTTAAGTCTATAATGTTGTAGCAAGTCCATTTAAAAATCACTTTACAAATGCTTAATTATCCATATCAGCCTAGCACTTAATTTTTTTAAAAGTGCACGCAATATTAACAACTCTAAATCTAAAAATAATAGATCTTCGATGATATACATTTATTTTTGCAGTTATTCGTACTTTTATAATTAATAATTGTAACTATGATGCAAAACAAAAGATAAATATATGACATTTCTGTTCAGGTGTTTCAAATTGATTAGTAAAAATGTTAAAACAATAAATTCAATTCAATTGTGCTTTTAAAAGAACTATAGCGTACCAGACACGCTTTTTGGTATTGGTAATTGGCAACACGTAAAGCTGGAGAACCTATTACGAAGTTACGTGAAAAAAATCGAGGAGGTAATTTTTTTACTGTTAAATAGAAGTCCATTGGCGGGATGTACCTATCAAAAATGCTGGACAACATAATATAGATACGAAAGTACGAGGGTCTTTAAGGCCCATTTTTGGTCCAAGAATTTGGCTAAAAACTGAAAATTGGCTAATATCTATTATCTTATATTTTTGTATTGCATAATGTTTATAAAAAGAAAATCCAACAATATTTTTTGTTTAATTAGTTCTACAACCTATGTGTCATATGACACATAGAAAATACTTTAAATGTGAAAAGACTAAAAAATTAGTTAATTTGACGAACAATCGATACTATTTTGTCGATTTTAAAATAGATCGCACAAAAATATCACATCCAAGCTTTGCACAATTCAATATCTATCAAGTACAAATGTTTGTTTAAAATATCTTCGTGATGTATTTGTGCCAACATATCTATTTTGAACAAAACACCTCCAAAAATTTAGTATTTTTACCGACCATATTAAATTCTTGTCCAAATAGTCAAATGTACCCTTTGATTTTGTCGAAATGACGAAAAGTATACAAGAAAAATTATAAATTATTAAAAAATGATTATTAAACAGTATTTTCACAACAACTTATTATTGTGTCACAAAATCTCAAATTTGGGCCAAATATGGGGCTAAATGTACCTATACCTTAATGCAACAAAAACGTAAATAGGAAAAAAGGTTTAATTATTGACATAGATATTTATATACATATTTGGTAGTTTCTCTTTTTTCCACAAAAATTTATTGCTTCACTAATTTCCATTATATTTTAACAGCCTGTGATACAGGTCGAAAAAGAATTCGAAGATACCAAAGAGGCTGAAAGAAATCGTTTAATCAGAATACAGACAAAAAAAAAACGAAAGACAAACATAGTATTAACAACAATACACAAAAACTGAAGCTTGAGTAACATAAACCCTACAAAAATAGGTTGATTTCAGGTGCCCCGAGGAGATCAAGCCATTATCAGGAGCATATCCTCCCCTGCTAGATATCATTGATAAAAATATTCCTTGTGTATGATTACAAAAAAAAACTTTTCTCCCACGTTTTTTTATAATTGTGCTTGTTGTTCATGTATAACTGAGATAATTTTCAAGAGATTTAATACGATTTAAGTTAACGTCATTATTTCTTGGCATCGTGTTTTCCCTACATCAACTTAAGCCATAAGTTAGTAATTTATATACAATTTAATTAGAAATCGTCATGTTCAAAATTTATTCAAATTCAATTTTGTGTGATAATCTAAAAATAGTGTTGTCAAATGTAGTTTTCAAAGCAAAATACACTTTTGGATTTTAAAAATAACTAGATTTGACTACAATACTACAGTATATACCTACATCAAAAAAGATTTACATTGGAAGAGGGTTGTTGTCTCACCCTTGTGATTTTTTCCATGAGTTGTAAAATATATTTCTAAATTGAAGAATAATCTGTGGACCTGTATCAATTATAAAACTGTGGTGTTGAATGGTTCTCTCCCTTACATTTGGGTTACAGACTACCTCCTTATGCAAGGACAGGAGGAGACCAAGCCATTTTGGATAGCGTATATTCTGCAAAAATTCAAACGCACTCTCAGAACTGAAACAAATTCTCTGTGGAATGTTAAAACTTGAAGAATAGTTGTAACTTGGTACTGATTGATCTTCAAAAAGAAATTTAAAAAAAATAACACAAAATTTCTATTAAACAAATGAATCAAAACTGCTTCAAAAGCTCTATCATCTAAATTGTATAAAACTTTGATTTTATGGAGGTTTTGTACTTAACTTTGTTTTATGTAACATACATTTGACTCGAAGTTTTTCAACTTTTGTCTTTAACTCATTTAAAATTTGAAATCGTGTGAAGCGATGGCAAACAAAAATAATGGGGAAAATGACTGTAGTCATTCATACATATAGCAACAAAATATCAACGTTGTTTATGATACACTAGTTGAATCTGATGTCAGAACCGCAATGAAATGCTGACTGATGGACTGACGATACCTTTGGGAATTAACAGTCCACTAATAGGACTTTGTCAAGTTTCGATTATAAATTTTTGCTCATTAATTATTTATGCAAATACTTTGTAAATGTAAACGACGAAGAGATAGAAAACGGAAGGTTCCGCCAAGAGGAGATAAGTCGCAAAAACGATAGGTTCGAGAACAAGACCTAGTAGAATCATTACAAAAATCACAAAAAACATAACCTCCCCCCTGGATCTCTTCATATTTTTTTATTCCATTTTCTTTTCACTAGGATTGGTGTTCCATCCTTGTAAAAAGCCTGTGGAACCCTCTATGTCTGTTAATCTGGGTGACCCATGACCTTTTTTTGCAATATTCTCAATAGGAGTCCAGTGTAGAATACCCATTTGAGAGATCAAAAGGGCATGGTCCAAAGAGACAAGAAAAAGTTGAAACAAACTTAAAGATAAAACGAAACAAAAAAACTTGAAATCCAAGAACCCCTTCAAAAACAGAATTGGTATCAGGCGCTCCAGAAGGGTAAGCGTCCTTGTCCTGCACGCAGCACCTGTCGAAGAGTCATTAATGCCAAAACCAGTGTGAAATCAAGATGTCAAATTCGGAAGAATCGATTCGTGTCAAATCCGAAAGGAATCGCATGAACTCCTATATAAACAAGGAGTGGGAACAGGTGAGCGGAAGGGCAAGTATCCCCTGTTATTGCGCAACGAAAGTACGAATAAATGAAAGTCAAACAACAGAAGAATTTAGTACAATTTTTTTAGAATTCTGATTTATTTTAATTTAGGGATAGACATAGGAAGTAAATAGTACAGATTTCAAATAGATAGATTTTTTTAAAAAGGGCTAAACTTCAATTGCAACAAGTGAAAGAGATCCAATTTTATTCCATTAAGAAAACATATAGATTAATTTGAAAAATGCAGACTGTTCTATATTATGTGCGTTTAATGTATTTAATTATCACGTGAATATTTATGCGCATTTTATGTGAAAAGTGATATTTGATTTCATTAACAATAACAATTTCTCTTCATATGGTATTTTCGACAACTTGAAAGGCGGCTACTAAATTTATAAATCAAACATGTCTAGGTCATGAAGAACGATGATGTAAAAGGAATTCGAAGATACCAAAGGGGCAGACAGAAATCGTTAAGACGGAAGACAGACAAGACCATGGCCAACAAAATGAAACGAAAGACAAACATAGAACCCACAACACTACACTGAAAACTAAACCTACAAAAACCAGGGTGAATTCAGGTGCTCCAGAAGGTTAAGCAACTCCTGCTCCACTAGTGGCACCCGTCGTGTTACTCGGTAGTCAAAGCCGGTGTATAGTCACATAATAGATCCTATAAATAGTTCATTGTGAAATGTTAATACGATGTAACAATGGAAAATTTACCGCTATCCCGATAAGAAAGTTAACGATATTTCACTACACAATACAGCCTTGTAGTTTTGAAATTGGTTAGAGCAATAAAATGGTAATTAGTTACTAGTTTTTAAAATCTAGTGGTTTTAACATAGATTTTGACCTGTATCTTACTTAAACTTGGAGAAGAGATGATTAATCAATTACAAATTTCTTAGACTAATAGTATTTTTCTACAAATTTACAAATCAGTTTATTGCACAACAAATGTTATAAATTGCCTTAGTTGCCAGAAAAGCAAGACTAAGGTTCCCCTTGGTTACAAATCTGAACAGTTTAGGTGTAACAAATGTGCAAAAAGGGTCAACTTTACTCGAAAACTTATATCCAATTTGAACATAGAAAACATATTCATGTAAAAACATCAATAACAACCATTATTCTCCTTAGCTCATTAACAATCAGCTTACTAACAAGACATTTAAAAAAATAAATATTGTAATTTTTTGTAAGTAGTATAAGGGGACAGTCTGGTTATCATTTTTCGGGAGGAGCCGGACGTGACGCCAAAGGTGTCGTCACCGGAAGTGAACAGGAAATGACGTCATCGGAAGTCATGTGACATGACGTAACCTACGAGGTCACAGATGACGTCATCTATGACGTTACAGATAACGTCATTGGAAGGCCGCTCGCCATTTTCACGCGCTTTTTGGTTTTTCGGGAATAGTTGGGTATGATCGTGGATATTCGAGATCTCTCGAGTGTTATGAGGGTTAGGGTCAAGCCCTTGTACTAGAGGAAACCTTCTGTGCATGCGCTAGCGAAAGCGCGCCATGTTTTTCCCGCGCTTTTTGGTTTTTCGGGAAAAGTCGGGTATGATCGTGGATGTTCGAGATCTCTCGAGTGTTATGAGGGAATGGGCGAAGCCCTTGTACTAGAGGAACCAAAATGCGCATACGCGCTTTTTGGTTTTTCGGAAATAGTCGGGTAAAATCGTGGATTCTCGAGATTTCTTGGGTGTTAAGGGTGTAAGGGCGAAGCCTAGGCCTCTGCGGATGCGTGACCGGAAGCGAGCTTTGTTTCGTCGTCTCGTTGTTTTCCTGTCAAGGGGACATCACTCTGTTTTCCCGCGATTTTTATCCTCGTTCTTGTGGGAAGTCGATGCAACTTCTTGTGTTCTTTGTTTTTATGAATCGTTTGACTTTAGGGTCTTGTTATGGGGTTCCGTAAGTAAGGGGCCAAGGGGAAATAAACAACCAACTCTGATATCTATGTTCAGATACTTTATTGACCAAAATAACATTCCTTCCGAATCAGTCATTTACATGGTGTCGTTACTGTGGCTATTGGGAGTCGTTAGAGCTGATACAAGTCATTAAAACGGTTTCCATCTCAATACTTTTCTTTTGGTGTAGCCCATCTTTCTGGTGAATGATTTTGTTGTCGCTTTCTAGCTCTAGGTGTACTGTTGGTCTGATGGATATAGCGCCATCTCTCTTCGTGTCCAATCAAACCTTGAGCGACGTTTGCTTCTCTTAGTGCTTAACCATAGGTTTTCCATCCTTCGGGATTGAAATATTTTCTCTTGCGTAAAACGTCGTTGACTAAATCTGCGACGTTATATCCTCTGATCGTTTTTCCCCTGTATTTCATCTCCCCTTTCTCGTTCCAAGAGATGTCTGGTTTTTTAGTAACAGCTCTGCCTTTCCTTTAAGTGCTTTTGGAACAATGTCACTGACTTCCTTTTTAAGTCCACTTTTTTAATTTTTTCCTCGAAGTGTTTTGTTTTCTGCAAAAAGATTGAAACTAATGCCCAATAATTTTAATTTACCAGTTTGATTCCAATTTAGGTTATGGTGATCATGAGGTAACAGTTTATTAGTTTAGTGGGCTTTCGCAAAAATCCACATTGCCTTTGTTTTCTCAACAGTTTTAGTTTGAGGCCTGCAACCTCTTCAAATTTACTTAGAATATAAAGAGATCTATTAAGTGATTCAGTATTGTCATCTAATAATACTGAAGAGTCATCCGCATACTGGCTTAAGAGGTATTCTGAGTTATCAATTAATATTCCATTTATACTTGGGTCATTTTTCATCGAAGCACTCATCAATTCTTACGACAACTTACAGAGATAGGGCAATAACGGATCCCTTGGCGGACACCTCTATGAATAGTAAATATTTGGGAGCAGTGGCCATTGTTTATAAGGCAGCTTTAAGCATTTATGTAAAGTGTTTTGACCCACTTGCACAAATCGGGAACAAAGCCTAACAATTCAAGAGGTTTATCAATAAAGACCCGTTCAAGAGTGTCAATTGCCTTTTCAAAGTCTAATTAATATAGAAGACCAGGAATTTCATCTTTTTGAACTTTTTCAATCAAACCAATGTATCTGCCTTTGAGGAAACCTTTTTGTGTTTCACTTATTATTTTATGAAGAAACGGTTTAATTCTATTTGCAAGAGCTGAGGATGCAATCTTCTGGTCGACATTCAAAAGAGTAATTGAACGCCAATTTTTAAGATATGATTTTTATTTTCCCTCTTTGGGAATGCAAGTAATCAGACCCTGAGTTTGTGAGAAAGATATGGTACCCCTTTCAAATCTTTACTTATAGGAGTTTATTAGATATGTGTTAATGTCATTGCAAAAAAATTATAAAATTCTACTGTAAAACCATCCTTTCCTAGTGATTTTCTGTTTTTCATATGTTTGTCAGGGCATTTTAACATTCTACTTTTTTCATGGTAGATTCACATAAGTTTTTTTCTTCATCTGATAGGAAATTAAGGAAAGGATTATCTTTATTAAAAACATTTTCTAATGCTCTTGGTTGATAACTGGATGTGATAAGGAGTACAACTTTTCATAAAACGATTTTTGCATATTTAGTATTTGAAACTAGCCAGAAATTTCCTCATTATTATGGTCAATTAATTAAGTAATTAGTTTTTCATTGTAATGGCGTTTTCCTAAATAACAAAAGTAATTTGATCAACGTTCGCCCTCTGCCTGCCATCTGGCTTTTGCTTTTGTCATTAAGCCTGAAATATTATTTCTCGTCTCAGACTTTCATCCTTTTTTGTTGAGGTGGGGTTTGTTTTATATTGTAGATGATGAACTTTCAAAATAAAGCTCGACACTCTTAAATTGTGACACCTAGAATTAAATAATTGCCATTTTTATCATCAATTTCATTATGCACACTAAATGAAAAAGTAATATTGAATAAAAAAAAATACCTCTACTGTTACCATTAGGCCTAGAAAAAAAAATGCTGTGTTTCCGCTAACCCGACCGACCCTATTTTCACCCGCCGACCCTAAAAGTTTT
>JAULBM010294553.1:0-15373 GCA_032357055.1 Geukensia granosissima | reverse complement strand
ATATACACTCCGTATGCAGGTGCGGCTGGAATGTTGCTAGACATGAACGGAAAGTTTACAATCGGAAAATCTAAGTCATCTCTCTTGTCGTAAAGTTTTGTTCTTAACCCGCCCTTACTGTCAATTTATAGGTGTAAGTTTAGGTAAGAAGCAGACCTTTCTTTTTCTGTAGTACCTTTGATTTCAAGTTCATTGGGATAGATACGGTCAACATAGTCTCCACATTTAGAGTTATTCAGTGAAACCGCATCATCTATATAGCGGTACGTGAAACCAAAATATTGAGCCAACTTGAGTTGCTTTGAAACGTGACTGAGTATTTGTTTCAAAGCAGAATTTTGTGTCAAATTGAAACTAAACAAATGAGTGAATCATTACACTGGTATAAATACACTCGCGAACACAACAATAAAAGTTGCCAATATAATGAATTTTTTAAAAGACAAGAACTGGTGTACAAATCTGACCACAAAAGACTTCCCTTCTTTTTCCTCGGGATGTGTTATTTATTCAACAGCCAAGCTCATCTAAACTGAAAATGTTTTAGTCATAAGAGAAGGGATCGCTATAAATTCATCTAAAACCACGTTATAATATTCCGAACTTCTATATGACAGAGCAAACTGCAACTATATATCAAAAGAGAGACATTTCATTGCAAGGAAAACGATATTATGAACTTGTAATGAAGATACTTAACCGTCTTTCCTTCCCTGGTTTTTAGAAGTTTAATGTAATATTTTGCATTTTACTGTTGACATTATATGAGTACTTATGAAAATGAAATGATATTGGGTAAATGTCAGAGAGACTGCACTTCAACCATGAGACTGAAATACAGAGAAAATTTATCTACAAGACCTTAAACAAAGGTAGAATACTACTCCATGTAAAAAGCTCTAAATCGCCCCAAATAAAAAAACGTGTATGCGTAAAAAAGTTCTGCTCTTACCATTATCAATGACTCTTTATCATTTTCATGACTTACTCTGATGTTATACTTTTCTGTGCCCTGTTCTGTTTAACCCACGTGCCAAATCTCATTTGATGTCTACAGTCTGGGTAAAGTTGTTTTCTAATGTGGTAGGCTGAAATATTTTTTCAGTGAGTCAGATGTCCAGCTTTTTCCCAACTTACTCTTTAGACTTCATGTTAATTTACTTAATCAACAGCTCACCGTTTTAGTATAATTCCATGCAGAAGAAATATTGTTATTAGTTTTAAATTATAAAAAGAAATCTTAAATTTAAAATGTTTCAGCTTAAAAGTCACGTTTTTTTCCTGTAAGAACTCTCAAACAAAGAAAATCAAAGCAAGTACGGATCTATGATAAGTACTTTTCAATCGTTTTAGATGCAGATGTAAAAAATATAAGTGTCCTAATGGAGCGGAACAATGATTAGTATCTTATCATACAACGCACACGATCACTTCAAGTTTATCTGGTAAAACCGATGACGCACTATTCAAAGTAATTATAAACAAAAACTATAAAAGAGAACACCAAACTTATTTATCGGTTTATGTTTACAAAAAATGTCAACAGATTTTACTTGAACACAGTATAGAGACGAAATATCTGACTGAAGACGAGATCTTCCCTCTGTTTAAAGACATACACGTATAGTGTCTATGCATATTAAAAAGAACTTGTATTCAGATATCACAGCATTTTTAAACATTTCTTTGATAAATAATTATAAAGTTCTTCTACAGTTTCCCAGAAAGTGACTGGGGTATAGAAATAGGACGTTTTCGCGTAGAACCCCTGATATGTAAGTCAAATTATAATAAACAAACAGTATGCTAACGTTAAACAAATAAACTTAATTATCTGCCAGCATGTAGGTCGACCAACCAAAGCTGCATCCGGAATAACAGTATAGAGTCGTATATTATTATTGTCGGGGTTCGGTAGCAAAACAAACAATTGCATATTGAATTTATGGTGGATAGTGATAAGAATTTGCCAATATTCAATTTTTACAAATATACTATTGTTATCGATGGCAACATAAATAAACAATTTCAAACCTCAATTATAGAGAAAACAAATCTTTTGCATACGGTTTGAAAGCTTTCTCTGTATTGTTTTATTTGTTTTCAATCAAGTTTCAGAGGTTCAGTTGCTTCAACAAATGGCTCGTCATGGTCAACAGTCGAATATTCTGGCATATCTCATTAGTTTAAATGTGATTTCTTGTGTTTCGAAATATAGATAGATTGTCCTTTTCGAATTTTCTGCGCATGGCTCCTTCATTGTGTGACCTCTAAGTTCGAATTGTATTTTCTTCTAAATGAGATATAGAGCGAGAAGGTTGCATGTACTCTATAATATCACACAAAGGTAAAAACCATCCTTATTCCCTTAATGATCAACTGAATTCATAGTTTTATATTTGTAACCGTTGAGTGAAATTAAAACATATATGGAATTATTATCATTATTAGAAAAGTTATTATTTTGTCCCAAATATACATCAATATTTTCCAAAATAGGCAGGTGAGCACCTGTTGATTTCTTTGATTCTGTTGTCACAGTAATGACAGTTAGGATGACACATTCTTTAATACATATGGCCATCCTATATATTCAGATGTTAACAAACAAAGTAAAGCGTCCTAAAAAGGGCACAAATTTTTAACAGATTCCGGAAAGAAGAAATGTTTTGAACTTAAATGAACCAGATGTTACTAATACCCAATTAAATGTTAATCCTGAATACACATGTATATAAAACACACTGAAAGACAACATGCATGTTTACTTTTTTTATCTAAGGAAGATCGCACTAAAAATGTGGATTAGACATGTAACGGTAAGTTGTTAAAATACTTTGTTTTATAAATACAATGAACTATTTTGTTTGTTATTTCTAAATTTTGTTTTATTTGACTTTTTATTCTCTCTGAATCAAATTTTCATATTGATAAAGATTCCATACTAAATGAAAAAGAAAAATATTTTGTAATGATTTTAAATAAAAACTTTTGAACCAAATCGAAATATAAATGTTTAGGGGTTGTCAAAACTCACAGTACTAAGAGAGTGTAGAAATCCCAGAAACTTCAGTTTAATACATCTCTTAACCACTCCTGTAGAAGTTTAATTTCGACTGTAATTTGTTGGATGGCTCTCTCATGAATAATCATGCCACATCTCCTATTTTATACATCTCGGTAGAATAAATAACACAAAACAGAAACCTAAATCAAAGTCCAAAATTGCAAATTGATGGTTAAATAAAATCAGGAAAAGTATAAAGATCGGTTTCTTATCTCATTGCACCCGCTATTAGGCAATAGTTTTAAGCGTTTAAAGTTTCATGACACGAAGCGAATTGGATTGGATTTCCGCTTTCCTATGTCTTGGTTCTAGTGCTGCTCAAGAAATGTTTCTTCTTGAAATGCGTGTACACTACTGCCAAACTCATAAAAGATATACAACATTGGTAGTTTGGAAATGAGTACTTCTTCTGCTATATTTGGATCTCGGCTTTCCTGTTTTGGTCCTAATGCTGCCGAAGGGATGTTTCCTTTTGAAATGCGTATACAGTTATATTTATACAACATTGCTAAACAAGAATTTAAGATAGAAAGTTGTTAAACTACGTTTCACGAGCCGAGTCTCACATGTTTTGGCTGTTCATTCTTAAAGGAATAACAAAATATGTCAAGAGAATTTAGAAAGAGATTTAACTATGTTACCGGCAACTAAATTGGGTGTAAATAATTTTACAGTTGTTGTTTGTCCTTTGCTCATGTGAAAATTGTTAATTTTTGTGAAAAATTCAAATTCCGACAATGTCTAAATTTTTGCATTTCTGCTACCGCCAAGCTTATTTTTACTGACATTGCGTATAAATATATACCAATAAATATAAAACCTACCAAAATAACCTTCATTTTCTAAAATTTACAAAACCTATGAGCAAAAACAGATATAATGGAAAACGACAAATTTTTCAAATTTTCCTAATGAGTGAAGAAAAACTAGGATCATGCATAAAAAATCCGAAATATACAAAAGTTACAGGAAATTTTGTACATTACATTTTATAAGAATAATGAAGATTCCCTCAAAGGATTTTTCAAAATTTACTTTGTCGATAAATATCTATTTTTATTTGTCCAAGATTTCTGTTTCGGACTAGAACACCTTATACCGGCTTTGTATTGATAATTACCTAATAGTCCTGATAGGTTCTGGATATTTTAGGAGTCTAGTTAAAAATATCCATATTAACTTTTTGGTGTTTTCAACTGAAAATCAACGATATCAGTTACATGTATGTAGGAAAATAATATTTTTTTCATAAACTGGCTAAAATAACATTTATTGAGTAAAATGAAATTAGTATTAATAAAATAATATTTGATACTGTATTGCCTGACATGTACAATTACTTCATATCGCTTACTTTTAAGTTTTTATTGAAAAAAATAATGATTTTAAAAAAAAATCCTATCCTTATCAAGAAGAATTTTATCAATGTCTTATCCGTGCCTGTTCCAAACCTTGATGCAGACGCCGCCGCGACCATTGTTTACTTCTGCAGACGATCATAAGTAGTTATTTGTTCCAGGTGCAAATTCGCGCCAGATTTGAAAAAACTTATTTTTCGCTACGTGCATAATCACTCATAGTTATTTTGCTGCACGCGCAGTTTTCTGCGGGAAAAAAGAAGATATTTATTATTATTGAGGTAAAACCCCCTTAAAACAACTTATTTATTTATTTATGCACTTTTTTCTATAAATAGTTTAAAAATATAAATTATTATAATTTTTCACTTTAACATCAATATGATTTTTCAGATTTTTAAAAATTGCACTAGATATTATTTTCAAACGCAGTATATTTTGCGTGATCAGTATTTTAATTTTCTTTGTTTTTTTATTTTGGTAAACATTTTTGACATTTAGACTGTAGTAATTTGGCAGGTTTTGACACCGTGTAACTAAGTATTTTTTAACAGAAGGCCAGGTGGCAATATCAGACATATCATCATATATTACGCATTGCTTTAATTGCATAAGATATTATCAGGTGTGTTTAATTCGAAGTCTGTTTTCTTAGCTGTTTAATAAAGCGGTGAAGAGCATGTGGTTTTGAACAAAATTAATCCATTAATAGATGATTCATAGGAAATCCGTAATGACTTAATATTGAACAATGAAATGTCATATAACTATAAAATCAAACTAAAAACTGTACCAAAAGTCTGTGACACCTATTTAAAATACTACAAGATACTTAACATTTGTGACAGCAAAAGTCTTAAAACCACATGATAGAAATTATAAATTTTAAAGAAACAAAAATAGCAAATAATATAACATCAAAAAAGTCAGCATGGCTGATGTAGTCATTCGACTTATATCCTTCTTTTTTTCTTTGCAATGTTTACCGATATCTGCAAACTGATGTTTAATCTGCAGAATGTCCAGCTAGACGAAGACGCCAACTTAAAAACGACAACTGTATTTTTATTGCATTTAAATGAAAATTTGTATCATATTCCGTCGTCAGTATCTTTTACTTAAAAGATTTAAAAAACAAGAGATAGAATAAAATATTTACAAGAAACGCAGTATGATCTAAAATTTTCAATCGGTCCAAAGTAAGGTGTCCTTTCGTAGCTCAATCGACCCAAGGGTTACGTAACCGAAGCTATTATTATCACTTTGAATCCCGTTTTCTGTTGGTCAACATATACTTAAAGATATGCTACACAGAAACCCCTGGGTCAATTGGACCCAAAGTTTGATGGAAGATTCCTTGAGTCGCAATCTACCAAAATTGAACCGGCACCCCAGATCGCAAACCGATGTAGCCGAACATTGCTTCAATGGGATGGTTCCTAGGTGGTTCCCTCTTTTAATTGTGTCTGGCATTCCTACCAAACAAACAAGATAGCCGCTACAACTGAACTTTGCTTAACACAGGATCTTATGAAAAATTAACTTGAAAATATGATGTCCTTCAACTCTGAACCATGATGACTGCCACAGACAAACATTTTTGGACCTTTTGGAAAATTTAATTTAGGAACTTAATTGCTTGAAAAGCTGAGCCAGTAGAACCAAAATTAGCGGAAGGGTCCACCAAAACTGTTTTTGGCATCCCAACCGATCAACCACAGCTGAACATAGTTTAACATGAGATGGGAAATTAACTTTTAATCTTTTGGATTTTGATTACCCAGCAAATTGAAAACACATTTTGGTCGAATGGGACGGTCCTCTACCAAAACTTTATATAGCATTTTCACTGACGATGATGATGCTCTCCACAATAAGTTTTTCCATGGCATACTATCAAAAATGCACTTCAAAATATACCAAAATGCAGAGACAACTGGCATCAAACGTTAATAGAATGAGCTTATGTGGTAGTCTGCCAAAATGATATTTGGCAGCATCTCCATCAACCACTGCTGGACCAAGTTTACAATGTGACTTTAATACAAAGAAATGATATGCTATAAAAATTCATGACACAAAAATCTCATATTTACAAGTAAATTCCAAACAAATGAACAACGCTTTGATTGTTGTTCTTCATCTCAACGTCACATTGAGGCCTTCGACATGGAATAAAAACTCGCACCTCACTGTAAGTTTAAGACGGTCCTTATCACTGGTTTGAGCGGAATTTTTTGCTAGATGTCGACGACACTACTTCTGTGCATTGAAGCACACAAATGCGGGGTGCAGTCAACAAATTACAGATAAACACCGCCAAAGAAATATATCAAAATCTGCCAAATGTTGCCCAACAGTAATACAAACAAAATCAAACACAAACTCAGGGCACATCAAGATTTTGTTTAATGGCTTGGTTGTTTAAATAGCTTGAATAGGGCATATAATAAACAGATAAACTGCTTGATAATTGGCTCATAAGACACTGGCCGAAAAAGGAAAAAATGAAGGCGTACACATGAGGTCACAGACACCAGTTCGCCAGGTTAACGTTTTTGTTGCAACTTGTATTTTCCCCTACACACCACAAAATTAACTATTTCGAATATTATTCTACAACGCGAACCCTGTATATTTTGTATTTATGTTTTTCAGTAATACCTTTTTGTTTAATTCTCTGTAACTTTGTATTGACATTGTTTGTGAGAATAAAGAAAGTATAAGCTAGTTCTCTCAAGAATAAATACGACATAACTGGAAAAGTATAAGAGCATACGTATTTAAGAACGGGTAGATTTTCTACTTTCTCCACACAATACAATAAACAAACTCTGTGATGAAGTAGAAGGCAATTTTCAGGAGCAATGTTTAAATCCATTTCAACCGATTTTTATAGTGTGTTTTTATTGTTTTGTCTCACTACTGTCCCAGGTTAGGGAGAGGGTTGAGCGCTAACCAACCTGCTGAACCCCGCCACATACTAATTTGCCTGTCCCAAGCCATGAATCTGTAGTCCCGTGGTTGTCGTTGTTTAATTAGTCATTTATTGTTATATGTTCACTATTTTTGCATCAGATTAGG
This sequence comes from Geukensia granosissima, assembly GCA_032357055.1. Lineage (NCBI taxonomy): Eukaryota > Metazoa > Mollusca > Bivalvia > Mytilida > Mytilidae > Geukensia > Geukensia granosissima. The sequence continues at coordinate 7,864 of JAULBM010294553.1, read as the reverse complement.
TCGATTGTCGTGTTTTATGTATAGTTTCACATTTTGCATTTCGGGGCCTTTTACAGCTTCCGTTATGGTATGGGCTTTGGTTCATCGTTGAAGGCCGTAATGGGACCTGTAGAATTTTAAATTCTACTGTCTTTTGGTGGATGGCTGTCTCATGGACAATCATGCAACATCTTCTCATTTTATATCTTTGTCTGTCTTTCGTTTCATATTGTAGTCTTTTGACTTAACGATTTCTGTCTGCCCCTTTGGTATCTTCGAAGTCCTCTTACATAAACTTCCTACACCAACCTTATAATTTTCCATAAAAAACAAATTATACTAGGATCACTTCATAACACTTATGGAAATACATTTCGTCACTTCATTTCCAAATTGCTGCAGGAATAGAAACAGATCGGCAATTTTAGCTTTGACAATTCTGTAGCAATAAAATTTTTTTCCAACCAAAACAATTGCTTTATTTGTAAGACTTGAAGCTAAAGATAATCTTTAAACATTATTCTTTTAGATACCTTTACTGTGTTGTGTAGTATGTGTGTACGGACAACGAGACCGAGAGGATCCATCACTGAGTGATAAAGCGAGGAAAGAGCTGCAGGAGCTAACATTTGATCAAATTATTTTAAGAACCATGGCCGGAGGAAGTAACCGTAAGTTAATGGCTTTTATATACTTAAAAAACAGTTTTTAAGTACAAATGCACATAAAAAACTTGGTGTGCAAAACACCAATGCAAAATCCCAAAATTATTTTATATATTTTATACAATTGTCCCAGAACATTTCAGTCTTGCCAATGATTTTCCATGTTTTTGTTTTAATGTTTTATATTTATTTCTTTTTATCATTTGGACCCACAATGACATAACCTCTGTCTTTGTTTTTGCCACCAGACAGTAAGAGGTCAACAGTTAAGTAATCTAAATTATGATAACTGTCTATGATATAGCTAACTTGCCATTAGTGGAGCAGGAGTTGCTTACCCTTCCGGAGCACCTGAAATCACCCTGGTTTTGTAGGGTTCGTGTTACTCCAACTTTAGTTTTCAGTGGAGTGTGGTGTGCTCTATGTTTGTCTTTCGTTTCATTTTGTTGGCCATGGTCTTGTCTGTCTTCCGACTGAACGATTTCTGTCTTCCCCTTTTGGTATCTTCGATTTTTTTTAAAGAATTAATATCCTTTTAAGGTTATTGACCACTCTGATTCTAATATAAAGTCGGCATTTTGATGGGAACCAACTGTGCACCCTTTCTCGCCGATATATTCCTTTATTCGTCTGACTTTATACAGAGCTTTCTGCGAAGAAAAGAGAAAAAGAGAAAAAGTTGGCCCAATATTTTGGTTTCACGTTCCGCTATATATATACTACAGATACCGATATATCTGCTTAATACCTTGAATTAAACCTATAAATTCACCGTAAGTATGGGTTAAGAACAAAGCTCTACGACATAGAGATGACTTTGATTTTCCTATTGTTAACTTTCCGTCTATGTCTAGCAACATTCTAGTCGTACATGCATACGGAGTTTAATATGCTTCAGCGTGGGTGCTTTCTATGCTACTGACAAGAAAGCTACTAAATCAAGGGTTTCTTTGGGTTAAAGATTAAAGTCATCAATACGGATATTTTTCGGTCGCAGTCATGATTTGGTTGAACGGTTCGAAATATGCATTTCACAAATGGCAACGGATATCTTTTTATTGGTATTTTGTGATACTTTTATTTATTTCCACTGTCGTGACAACAAATTCGTTATTATACCGGTTTCGACCAACATCAATTGTAACTATACACCGGCTCTGTCTACTGAGTAACACAACGGATGACACTAGTGGAGCATGGGTTGATTACCCTTCCAGAGCACCTGAACTCACCCTAGTTTTATAAGGTTCTTGTTGTTCTAGCTTTAGTTTGCAGTGTATTGTTGTGCGTACTATGTTTGTTTTTCGTTTCTGTTTTGTTGGTTACGGTCTTGTATGTCTTCTGATTTAACGATTCCATATGTCCCCATTGGTATCTTCAAATTCTTTTTTGTAAACAGATTACCTAAAGGCTTTCAAAATTAACTAAGATCTATCCTTAAGGAAATCTGTAAAAGATGGTAAAATTAAATGTGAAACGAATTTCAAAGTTACACTTATTCAAATTTTACTTTTGTTGGTTTTTTTTTATTAAATCGAATTGACGGTAAAACGATTATTAATTTATTATATATACATGTGTCGAACATGAAAAATAAGATTTAAAAAAAAAGGTTCAATGGTTAAAAAATCCGTCAATATTAAAACCAAGTTGAATACTGGGGCAAAGAAGAACTTGTTTACCAAATAAAGAAAATGACACACGGCCCTTGTGTTTGGACCAAATGAAGAATGCTTGTTAAGATTGGTAGTTAAAATTTGTTCATGACATAATCTTCCTTATTGACTCATTCAAGAGTTTTTCCATTTTATATATTTAGGGTTATTTGAATTGTACTTGTTGATTTTTCTCTATTTTGACTTACTTTGTGTCCAAACAACACATGTAAACCCGTCTTACGGAAATATTTTGGTCCTGTTGATTAATTGAGTAAAACAATACTGTTGCTACGTTTGTATGAACAGACTTTTTCACCATTCACTGTTGATCTGTTTTTCCTTTGAACGGAAATTGACGTTTACAGTGTGCAAAGTTTTTAGGAGTATCAAATGACGTTAATTAATGAGACAATGACGTTATGACATTTGAAAGTCGCTGTTAAAAGTAATAGCAATTGATGATAAACGTGTGTTCCTAGAATACATTTGATTTCAATTTGTCAAATATGTTGGACATACCTGTGTCTGTCATAAATGTCATTAATTTTTTTCTTTAGGTGTTGCTGCAAGTTTGACATTACCAGATCCAAATAGAACGTTAGCAGAGCTAGATATGGTGCTTACAAAGAAACAGTATGATGCTATGTATGGAACAGCTTCAAAGTCTCGAAGGTATATAATTGTTGCTTTAAGAAAAACTAGTAAAAATATAATGAAATAATTACATATTTAGAACACAATTAATGAAGCAATTTTAAGACAAAAATGCATAAACTAAATACATATATCAAACAAAACAAGCATGAATGGTTGCTGTCACCAATGGCAATACAGTTCCATTCAACAATATATTGCGACAACTTCCCCAAAATGCAAGATTGTATGGAAAAGAAAGTGTAATTCACTTAAGTTTTATAAATTTAAATTAAAGCGCTTTGCAATCATTAAAACACGAAACAGATCAATTTATTTTGTAAATACAAAATTACCAATGTTAAAGAAATATGGAAAATTAAATGTAACAGCGATTTCTCTCCACCACATTTTTACTTCCTTTACTCTTTGGTACAACTCCTTAGAACATAGTTTCCTATACTCAAAGGAATAAATCAGTGACGAATTATATTGAACAGATGTATTTTGCAACAAAATAGGAAATAACAACCTGACACTTTCCATCCGGAAAGAATCTACACTTACATCTGGCATTAAATTTAAAGCGTGGAAAATGAGCGGGAAAAAATATCGATTATAGATTTCATTAATTGGTCAGAAAAAAACTACATTTTTATAAGTCTATCGCTAATATACTTCAAAACATAGTTCTATATTTTCCAACTGTGTCCTAATGAAATATTTAGTGTTTGAACGATTATTTGATCATGAATCCTCATTAGGCAATTCCCACCTCATTAAATTTTGTAAATTCTTACTTTATCTTAACAGTCTCTTTTTATCTGTTTTAGGAAGAAGCGTAAAGCCGTAATTGACTCAAGTGTTTACTGGCCTGGAGCACGTGTTCCCTATAAATTCGCACCTGATCACTTCTGTAAGTAAAATATAAATGATAGAATTGATGAATAATTTGTAAATCAAATAACATTTTTTAAAGTTTCTAGTGCATGCAGTTTAACCAAATGAATATACAATGTCTGTTTAACAAAATGATTAGCCTGTCGTTTTATGCGATTGGTGCTGCTCTTTGGTATGTATGTAGTGCTTTATGTGCTTTGTCTTCTGTTCCATTTTCCTTGTCGCCAAAAACATTTGTGAAAAAAACTGGCGGTGTCGAATTAAATTTGACCGTCTGATTGGCATAATTTTGGCTTAAAATAAAAAGAAAAAGCATACAGTCGAGGCAGTAGTAGCTTACTTCACATATTTTCAGTTGAAATAACTAAATCCCATATATTATTAGCGATATTGCCCGTATATTTTACCAGGGAACCTTCTACATACAAAATATATATGAATTTTGATTTTTGTTCAATTTTGTTTCAATTTCCGTTGAAAAGTATACACGGATATTTCTTTTAATAGCTAGCTACGAACAATGGATGATCAAAGTTGCCATGCGAGAATGGGAGAGATACACATGCATTAGATTTCACGAAGCAAAGTCGACAGATTCAAATTATGTTTATTTTCAAGATGGATTAGGGTATGTTTATTGGTGCTCAGATTTATTGTTCCCGTGTACGTTTTCTAGTGATTTACACATTGATCACATAGCGCAAATTCAAACGATAAAGCCTTTGTTCTGCATTTATGCATTTGTAACGTACTATATATAATGGAACCAGAAAACTCACTGGAAAGCTAAAAAGATGCTTGTATAAGATCGCCTCAAGTTGCAACACAAACTCTGAACTTGCAATTTAATACGGCAAAGAATTCCATAATTCTAAATGAATACGGATATTATTATTATTTTATAGCATGTATCTTGAAAAGAATTTTTATTTACCATTATTATAAGAAAAAATAATCGCCGGGAAGACAGCAATCAATTCCTCTTATTTTTAACAAATATATCAATTGAACTGCATGCAATTTAGTTATGCTAGGGCCAAAACATTTTTAGAAGTTAAAACTATAATAGTATTTGTGAAAAAAACAAATGCCAGGCATTGTCAACGTTAAAATCTATATGCCACAAAGAAAGAAACTGAGTACACAATATGAACTAATCCATTTTACTTAACAGATGTAATTCTCAGCTTGGAATGGTTGGAGGAGCACAGACGCTTAATTTAGACAAAGGCGGGTGTAGATTTGTATGTTTTCCTTTTTTTTAGTATTGTTAATGTTTTAGGTTCACTAGTATATCAATTAAATACCCGTTAGATTAACAATGTAATGAATGTTGTAAACACTTATAATTTAATTGTTATGCCCAGAATTTTTATGTATTTGTACATTAAGGCAGTCAAAGAATAGTTTACACAATCAACATTTTCTATGTAATTTGAAAGACCAGGCATAGTGTTTGTGTAATTTGTTAGACCAAATATGCGTTTTCCGTACATGTATATTTTGTACGCCTAAAACATAAATATTGTAAGAACTCCAGTCACACGTTTAATGAAACTAGGTCAGAAACATTTCTTTAGTTTGCCATACTCGCTTTTGTGTACTATTGTCCGCTAGAAACATATTTTATGTAATTAGGAAAGTCAGTGAAAGGTTTGATTATATTGTGACGCACGGTATAAGATATGTTTATATTAGTTTTTCAGTCATCTTCATTTTTTAATTGTAAAGTTCAAACACAAGCGTTACATGCTCCTAGTTATCTCCCAATGAAAGACTTTATATTAAACAGTAATAAAAACCCAAATGCTTATCAAATAATGACCGACAACTTTACCAATGTTAAATAAGTATGGTGAATTTTGATATGCTATGTGTACATTTAAAGGTGTAACCTCCCGTCGGTAGTAAATGAAATATTCAAATCCAAACAAATCAAAACAAGAAGCCAAAGCCTACGGTAAGTAAACCTTACCAACATTCAAAAGAGTAATGTAAACCTACTGAAAGAAACACAGTATATTATCGGTTATGCAGGATTATATGGTCTCCTGGTATGATTAAAGGTGATGCATTACATATATAGTAATAAGTTCGTAAAAGAATTTTGTATTTATTTTAATTTTTTTAAATTCAAATTGAAATATTTATGTAATATTTTAACTAAATAATACATACTCGTTGGAGTATACGGTAAAATCAAAATTATCTATAAATAATGCATTGAAATCCATTTTGTAGAAAGGACTGTACTTGCACGAGATTGCACATGCACTAGGGGTTGTGCACGAACATCAAAGACCAATACGTGATGACTATATCACAATTTTGTATCAAAATGTGGAACCGAGTATGAGAATATGGTTTCAGAAATATAATCCAGAAGCTATTAGAAGTTTTAATGTGGATTATGAATATTCTTCTGTTATGCATTATGGAGTTACGGTAAATAAAATTAATGCATAGGTTTAGTATACTAATATACATAAATTTGTTTAATAGAAGCAGTTATGTCACATTTGAGTAAAACGACTTTATATTTTGATGTTCTGTAACCAGAACCAAAGATTTAATTTTGTATTTACATATATCAAAATTCATATTTGGCATGAGCAATTTTAACATGTTTAGAGCTTAGTTGTGCGTTCGCTAGCTGCTACGATTAAAAGGAAATAATTGAAGATACCTGAGGGACAGCAGAAGTCGTCAATTCAGAAGATAGACAATACCATTGCAAACAGAGTTTAATCGAAAGAAAAACATCAGTTCACAAATCCTACTAACGTTTGTTTAACGTAAACCCTATGAAAAAGAGGTTGTCTGACACCAGGTACTCCGGAACAAGCTCTTGCTTCCCTTGTGACAGGGTCGAACTACTTGGTAAACAAAGCCTTTGAACAGTCATAAAGGGTGGTATTTGTAGGATTTAATAGTGTCCGCCGTGAAATATTGTCCACTTATACTATTGTTCCCTATGATAAAGTCTGAGGACGGAATAAAATACATTGATGACTGTGAAATATTGTCCTCTTGGTTTTTTCTAAGAAATATATAACAGGAAGGACACTTTTTCACAGGACACTTTTTGGCTTACATATTCACTATCAGTATAAGAAAGGAATCGAAGTTGCAACTGTTGTCATTAATAAAATACATGTTTTGTAAACAAGTCATAATGGCGACCAAAACTTTCCAGAGTGAAGAATTATTCAAACTAAGTAGCGTTTTGTCAACGACAACAATTAGTTTTTATTTGATGAAGTCAGTGGACTCACAACATCTAACATGCGGGCTCTCGACATCAATTTATCGTTCTTTCATCAGATTAAACACTACACTGACAAATTCATGCAAACAGAATATCGATGTGTTCACAGGCTATATACAGTAATGTTTTATTTCCCGAAGGTTGTAATTTCCTACATTACAATAATCGTATAAATAGTAATATTAGTGGAAATATGTAAGATTTTCAATATTTTAGGCGAATTATGAAGGAAAAAATACACGGTATGCAACAGAACAAGATTCCAACATTTAAATTAATTTTATTTGATTTTTAGGCGTTCTCTGGTAATAGCCAGCAAACCATTCGGGCTAAAGATCCAAGCAGAGAAAGTGAGATAGGTCGAGTATACGCCAAAGAACTTTCATTTACTGATGTAGAAATTGTTAACAGAATGTACAATTGTGTACACAGTCCAGGAGGTACAGATTATTTGTATAAAGTATAGAAAACTATCTGGGGTCCTGCCATTGAAATTATTCAGATAGTCGCCAAAAACAATTTATTTACATTAGGTGAAAGATATCAATTGCTTGTGCATCCTAATAGGATTTTATTGATAGAGGGTTGCAGCTGACATGAAAGCTACCGAGCCAAGGGTTTCTCAGGTAAAAATTAGAGTCATCACTCCGGATGATTTTCGGTCCCCATCAGGATTTGGTTGATCGGTACGAAATATCCATTTCACAGATGACAATGGATATCTTCCGACTGTCATGAATACAAATCCGTTCCTATACCTA
>JAULBM010294542.1:0-15374 GCA_032357055.1 Geukensia granosissima | reverse complement strand
TGTAATTCAAGATGCCTAATGTATTAAAATATCATAGTTTGAATTATCTAACCAAAACGTTGAATTCGACGTAAAATTCAAGCCTTATTGCATATATTAAACTTTACCCAATTCTAAAATGAATTACATATTTTGTTAAGAAGTGTTTTGAGTAAAAAAGGGAGTATGATATCCTTTTGCTTTTTAAACTTTTTAACCCTAAAATCTATAATAAAATATCAAGGTTCAGAAATTCGGCATTGAATTTTTTAAAAAGATATCTTGAAAATAAGAGTTTTCCGAGTTTTTTATAGTGTCATTCAACTTACATCTGACCACACCTTTGTACACTTTCTGTGTACGCCCGAATAGATTCTGCGATCTTTATGTTAAAGTAATTGTATCATTTGAAGTGTCTTACATTCAGAGAGGCGAAAGTTGTTTAAAACGAAAATGATGTTTATAAAGAGATGAAATAACTTTGAATTTTTCATGAACACATCAAAAGTACATAACATTGTTTGACATGAAATTTATCAAACAATGTTTTACAGAAATTTGCAGTTTTTTGCTAAAATTCTGAAATACGGAAAGGACCCTAAAAGTAAGTACTTAGCAGAAATCAACAATGTTTGGATTTGAGTGCTTCTTTTGCAATATATTTGAATCTTTAACCTGCTATGTTTCGGTTTTAATGCTACTGATGCGAGGTTACTCCTTGAAATGTACATAAAGCATACCTTAATTTTCCATATTTATTTAACATTGGTAATTTTGTATTTTAAAAATTGATAATCCACTTATTTATTCACATTTTTTTAAAAAATAAGACAGGATAAAGATTACTGATGATATGTAGGTTTTACCTTAGTAATATATAACAGGAAGGAATCTTAAAACCATACGATATGAGAGGCTTCCAGATGTATCTTATGTTGTAGATGTTCTTACCGCTGGAGTTTGCTTTGTATTCAGATTTTTTTGCATCTGGGAAATTCTCTTTTTGATTGAGGATTTATTATTTTTTGTTCTAATCTGCTGATAAGAACTTACTTCTTGTAATACGTATAAATAATTCTTAAATTCACTGTGTTAACGCTACATTGCCAATTTGTATTTTGACCTTGATATGATATTAAAAAAGGAGTCTGTAATCAATGTCTTCAGTTCAAAGAAGTTTGTTGACACAGTTCCATTTGCAGAACTCCTGTAAGAATCTTTTTGGTTTTTATGACACATCTGTCATTTAGAATATACAAGGAGCCTCTGAGTTGTCAACATTAAATAAAAATAATAAAACATTATTTTAGTCCCACAGTTAAAGTAGCATCATTGTCTAGGTTGCCAGAAAACACAAAGCCAAAATTATTCATGCCACAAACTCATAATTTGTAAAATAGACATATACAAATTCTGTCATAAATATAAAGATTTGGTATCAAGATTTGGATGTACTTGTTATCATCTAATGAAACATTGGATACTTTTTACGGAAACGTGAATAATATAGCTCGGAAATTTAAACAAAATCCACAACGTCTCAAAATCATTATTAAGCATTATTATAAAATCTTTAAATATGGATTTGTTGGTACAAATTTTGACTTTCTTGTTTTAAGCTTAATACGGAACTTAACAGTTTATACTTGTTATAACATTATCTAATTCCTGTCTATATATACTTTATTTTGCCGTTTGCACAATCCATGTTTTCTTTGACCTCAGATATTAGGTTAGGGGAGGGTTGAGCGCTAACCAACTGGTTTAACCCCGCAACATACTTATGTGCCTGTCCCAAGCCAGAACCTGTAGTTCAGAGGTTGTCATTGTTTTATTAGTCATTTATTGTTATTTTTTCACCAATTTTCCAGTAGATTGGGTCTATTGTCGTGATTTATGTATAGTTTCACATTTTGTATTTCGGCGCCTTTTACAGCTTCTGTTATGGTACGGACTCATTATTGATTGCCGTAATGGGACCTTTACACAGGAAATATAGTAATAGCTAATTTACGTCCTTTTCTTCAAAACATATATAAAACGAACGTATAGTTCCTTGCAAGAAAAACAAATGTACATTATCACGCGTTTGACGCATGGAAAACATATGAAAATTTGGACGGACATTGTACACATGAAAAACATCCGTTTAACAACCGTTTTGAAACAGATGTTAACGCATGTAAAAATGGTGAAATTTGCCACACCACAAACTTATATAAAACAGCAGCCTTTTTCATTTTTGTGAAATTAAGACGACATGTTCAGCATGCAAAACATCCGTAAAACATCTGTCTTTATGTGTTTAAACCATCCGTAAAACGTACGTTTAAAAACGTCTGTTTTTCATCCGTGGTACTATACGTACGTTTTACATGCGTTCATAAACGTTAAAAACGTTTGTTGTTATCTTTTCTATGTACATGTTTAAATTTTTGTGGGTGGCTGTCTGATGGACAATCATGCCACATATCCAATTTGTATATTTCATAGAAAGGCTTCTAAATAAATCATTATATTCAGTTGTCAAATATACATAAAATACATAAAAATGATCTTTAATAACTAAATTGCACAACCCTAATTTTTTTCATTTTCTGAATATTTTAAAAATTACCATAGCTGACAAATCTGTGCACGAAATAAACTAGTATACTTTTAATGTCATTTTTTATAAGTATCGAAGCACATCGAAAAAATCAAAAAGCATGTTCGATACTTTAATTTAGGGATTAATTGACAACATTATAACCTTTTTCATAAAACTTATCATTTTTATATCATTTTAAATAATTAAAGATTTTATTCCAAATCCTTATCTGAGAAAAGCTTTTTGTGTCTTTGGTATAATATTATTTCACCGTTGCTAATTAATTTATTTTGTTCGTACATTAATCAAAAAGTTTTAAGTAAATGCGAACTGGCATCTAGCTTGAAAAACATTCGCTCGGATTTCAATCGGCACTTTTATTTTTTTAAATTTTTTTAACATCTTTGACTTTGATATAAAATATTTGAGGTATATGGGTAATTTATTTAAACCATCAGAAAAACCAACCGAGTTGCACAAATCAAACTAAGTGTTTTCGATTATTTACAAAAATGAAGACAAACAGACGTATTAATGCATTGCATCACAGAAATAAACGGATGATCTTGTACTTTTGTTAGTAGTGTAATAGATCTATACGTCAAATTTTCTACTCGTCTACGGATTTTTTGTCGTTATTCTCACTTCTGTAGTTTTTAATGGACTTTGACACTGATATTAAAAATGCTCACAATTCCTAAATTACAGGAACGATTGTTTTTATGATATGAAACATTTATCAAAATTAGCGATAATGGTGAAATTTGTCGGATGATATTGTACAGGAACATTTTTATCGAATATATCATTAACTATTGAAGACAATTCTTCTTTTTCCACTATTGCGTTGCAGTATCTGCTATTTAGACATTTTACGTAATTTTTCTGCATCTTGGTTGCAGAAAATGTCATTTTAATACTTAATAGTGTATAATGCTGTCTCGATTGTGTTCCCCAATTAAAATCATATCATTTAAAAATTTTCTTTATGTAAAAATCGTTAGAATTATTTTATCGTGTAGTTACTTGTTTTTTGTAAATCAAAGTGTCCACTGCCTGACCCGAACATGATTTACATCCCTCCCAAAATAAATACAATATAAAAAAGTCAATCGCCGCTTTCTCGACTGAAATCGAACACAGTTTTACTTATTTTTGTTTCAAACAGTCAAATAAATGGTAAACAACTGAAGAGCTTAAATGTATTTCATAAATAATATAGAGCTAATAATAAAGCATAACGCGCTCAAACTATTTTGAAATTTTTATGTATGGGCATATTCTAATTTGGTAAAACAAGTTTTAATCTATCATGTCTATTTAGTGTTTTAATTGATGTTTGATCACAAACTCGACTAACAGGTTTTATAGTTGGTCTTTTACTGCTTTTGTTTTTTTCCTTTGACCACACATCTGGGTACAGTTGGAATCCAACTAAACAAATCATGCCTCATGTGCCTGACCCATGCCAGGACTTGTGGTTAAAGGTTTGTCTTTGAGACCTATGTTTGGTTACATGAACATTTTTAAATAAAATTCGGAAGGGCAGTATAATTTTACATATACATGGTTTTATTTTGGAAAATTAAGAGCTTTTCACAAAGATTGGTATCTCATCTTTTTTAGGTCATTTAGAGACCTCTAGATTTACAAATGACCCCTCTTTTTCTCGTGGTTTGAGTGCAGTCTCTCCGGTATTCATCTCATTTGTTTTCATTTTCACCATGTTCATATAAATTGCTTTAACAGATCGTAAAATAAATCGATTATAACATTATGATATGAACATTATTAAATGTCACTTTTAAAAACCGATTAATATCTAACAAGTGATGATATTATTGTGGTTGGCGCCTGCTTTTATGTCTGGGTTTACTCAAATATGTGGCAAGACAAATATTGTTTCAAGGATTTGGCATTGAATCATTTTTATGACAAAATAAATTTGCAGTTATAGTTATAAAAATAGGAGATATTTTAATGGGTAAACTATGATTCTATTTGTGGCATTTTTTATTTCATTGCGATAATATGTTGCTAGTAGATATAAAGCGTGTATAGTTAAAAAAAAATGAGGCAAATTTCGAAAGGCATTAACAAAATCAACGATAAAAGTATAAGAGGAAATTGTAAAGCAAATGGAAACTCTTTTTAGCTGTCGTTTAGGTACTGATCGTGAAATTCTTATTGCTTATTATGTATCTGATATTTTTACAAATTATCTGTTAAACAAAAGCTCCAGAATGGCGACGCAAAACATTTTTTTTTATTTTAAAAATGCTTGATTCATGAAATTTTCATAATATTGAATGAATATGGTGAAATTCGATATGCTATATGCCCATTTCAAGGGTTAAACTCTCATCAGTAGCATCAGAACTACAACATAATAATGCCAGATCGAGACACTGTTAAACGATGTACCCAAATCCACATCGAACCCTGGACATCGGAGTTTTTCCAGATCACCAGAGATGACCCAGCGTGAACCCCATGTGACGGAAAGGGGATCCTTCTCGTTGGGGACTGCCAGGTTATAATACGGAAAGCCTGGCCGTGGACCATAGTGGGTGACGTGTTTGGAGAGTGCCACGCTCCTTGAACGTAAACTGATTGATTGATTGATTGTTGTTTAACGTCCAGCGGCAAATATTTCATGCATATTTAGGACGAAAAGTTAAACAATAAATCAATATGTAGACTGTGAGCAAGGGACCGGTAAGGAAAGGACTTTAAGACTGCCACTTGAAAAATTGCAGGTTGGATAGGGGCGGAAAATTTAACCTTGTAACTGGCCGCCTACTGACCACTCAAAATGAGCTAAAACAAGGGTTTTTAACGTGCTTAAAAGACCGCTTTTTAAGTTTTCTGAAAAAGACAAGGCTAATGCCGCTACAAAAGGCTAAATTTCCGTCCCTACCCACCACTCCCTTTTTTCAGTGGCTGTCAAAAACCGTTGCCATGTTGTGTCCCATCCGACCCCTTTTTCGATGTTGAAAATTGTTGAATTTGTTCTCGTCCTGAATATGCATGAAATATTTGCCACTGGACGTTAAGCAACCAACAATCAATCATGAAATATTCATAATATTGAATGAATATGGGGAAATTCGATATGTGATATGCCCATTTCATGGAGTAAAATCTCATCAGTAGAGTCGGGACCACAACATAAGATCGAGGCACTGTAGAATGATGTACCAAATCCAATCGAACCCCGGGTATCGAAATATTCTTCAGAGCTCGAACAACAGAAATTACCCAGCACGATCTCCAGGTGACGGAAAGGGGGAGCCTTCTCGTTGGGGACTGCCAGGTTATGATACGGAAATCCTGTCCATGGACCATAGTGGGTGACGTTTTTGGAGAATGCCATGCGCGTTAAAGACACCCTTTGTAGATTTCGAAAAAGAACTTAATTTTCTGTCCCTACCCATCCCTTCCATTTTCTAGGGGCAGTCAAAAGCCGTTGCTCTTTTGTCGCCGTCAACCCTCTCCAATCCAATTGTTGATAATTGTTGAACTTTTATTCGACCTGAATATGCACAAAATATTTGCCGCTGGACGTTAAGCAACCAATAATCAATCAACCATTCGAATCATTGTAGGGAGCGGAGATTGGCGAAAAGGACTTCAATCATGTGCAATACAATTACCGTATGTCAAGATTTATACATGTTTGAATACCTTGATAATGTACTAATTTTGAAAATCAATAGTAATCAAGTTTTGTAATCAAATACAACAAAACCTTAATAAGCAAGTGTTCATCATTCTTTGTTGTATCACCACGAGACCCATAGATGTTCAACATGAAAATCTTCTTCCACTCTTTTTCGAACTTTTTGATCATCTGCGCCAAATCAATATACTATCTTGTGGTTTGATAGAAAAATTAAAAAAAAAAAACATCTTAGCCGAGCAAAATTTTGTTACCATATCACGTGAAAAAACAATGCAATTAAACGTTTTGAAACAACTTACTAACTCACAAGTTCACGAACCAACCAAAAGAGCTTACCGGTGCAGTTGTGACTCGACATCGGATATTAATCTTCTTAGGTTATGATCTTATATTACACTGAAACGTCAGGGTGTCTATGTTAGACGTCATTCACCTTGCCTTTAAACGGTTACAATATTTTGGAACGACATTCACAATATAGATCATTCTACATAGGTAGGCGACAGCAGCAGTTTGTACAAGAAGAGTTGTTAATTAGTGGAAACTGGGTAATAGCATGTGTTGGAAAAATACATAGTACATCTTTTCAACATTGTTAATTCTTATATTTTAAGTCTGTGTCAAGTTATTTGATCCGATAAGTCTTACCACAAAATTTCTGTAAACCGGAAGGAACGGCTTTCTGCCTGCACGTAATTTCCTGTAAAAAATAATTGGCCCTGAGCGTACCTGATGAAGGTTAATCGAGAAAATTGCATCGTATGTAGTTAAGGCATTTAAATTAGTTGTTTTTCTATTTTGTCAGCAATCTGTTTGAAAAAAGAGAGAAATGTACTATTTTAAGTACTTATTTCGTGACCCAGGGTAATCTAGTGGACTAAAGACATCAGCTTAAGGAGAAATTATGCAGAACAAAATCCAGAAAAGACGTGGATTGTGTCTTTCTGGCATATATATATATTACAGTCTTACTTTTGAATTTTAATAACCGATGACTTATTGACAATATTTCTTTACATTAGCTATGCAATGCTGTCTGACTCGCATACAGCATCAGTATGCTAGAATGTAATCTAATATACATTTAATAAATGGTTAATGCATTTATAGTTATAATATACAAAACGTCATATTATGCGAAACTCCCCTTTCTAAAAAAATCAAGAGATAACCCGAAGTGCCGGTGGTAGTGTTAATAAAGTAGGGCAACCGAGTGCAAACACTGTATGGAGTTTGACACTTTCTCTGAAATTAATGATTTTTACTCAGGTGCCCCCTTTGCAAAAATCATGCTTTTGTTGATTTTATATTTTGTTTGTCTACTTTGGTTAATGACTATTCATTTGCAAAACGTATAATGTAGTAAGTAATGCGACAGAGTTTGTTGTGGATACATGTTCAAATGACACATACTTTCAATACCTCCCAAGTTTTACACTACTTATCATCACCTTAAGCTTGTTTTAAATACAACGTTTTGTCAAGAAAAAATTAATTCTGGACTATATTTATCTTCCTATGTAACTTTGTGGAATAATAATAATATGAAACTAGGGTTACTACAGCTTTAGTTTTCAGTGTAGTTGTGTGTGTTCTTAAGAAGTCTTTTGTTTCATTTTGTTGGCCATAGTCTTGTCTGTCATTTGACTAAACGATTTCTGTCTGCTCTTTTTGTATCTTCGAATTCCTTTCACTCTAACAAATTACCGATCTATATTAAATCTCAATCCAAAGCTTTCATTTAAAGGTAAAGGTTATGAGTGACATATTCATTAAAGCAGTATCAAAGAACTCCGTTTTGTTGGTTGACAATATTAATACCCAAGTGCCTCACAAGTGCACATTTCAAAGAAATTCAATAACGACACTCCATGTCATATACTGTATGAAGTGGTTGCTTAATTCTATTTCTTCTGTAACGGTTACTTCAATTTTTTAGCTACGTCCGCTGAAATATTTATAAATAACGAGCTTTCACAAAATTCTTTTTTCAAGCTACCGGAGACACCAATGTGACACTTCATGTTTTTTCTTTATCACGTACGGCTATCTCTTTATTGATTTTGCGCAGTATTTAAATATACTATTTTAAAAGAAAGAATAAAAGAATATGAAATACCATAAGGACACAATCAAGATTTTTTCTGGGTTGTGCACTGCATAATTTCTCGTAAAGCTGTTGCCTATATTTCACTAGATTTCTGTGTATGCATGTTTATGGTTTGTCTTTGAATATCAAGTGTTTTTGTCCTATGTCTCCTTTTACCCTTCGTTTTGTTTGCTTTTCATTTTATTTTACTTTGGATCCATTTTAGACTATTTTTGATACACATATCTGGTGCAAAATACAAAATGCTGAATAAATATTGATAGTATTGGTATGCTATATGTACATTTCAGGGTTAACCTCTCATTAGTGCAACTTAATATGGATTGAAGTATTTGTGACGACACCTGTTTTATATCAGAGTCATGAAACAAAAGCAAAATAAGATCAAACAAAACAAAGATTAAAAAATTGGAAAAACGTTGGAAATGCAACGATGATAAGTTGTATTCTGAGTCCTCTGACTATGTTATTGATTGATTGATTGTTGTTTAACGTCCAGTGGCAAATATTTCATGCATATTCAGGACGGAAACAAGTTAGCAAACAATACATCAATATGTAGACTGTAACAAAGGGACCGGTAAGGGAGGGACTTTTAAACTGCCACTGTAAAAATTGCGGGTTGGATAGGGGCGGAAAATTTAGCCTTGTAACTGGCCGCTAAGGACCACTCAAAAAGAACCGTTACAAGGGGTCTTTAGCGTGCTTAGGACGTGGTATTTCCTAAACACGGGGCGTATTTAACATCTCCCTCTGGACGGATTGTGAATTTATACATCCCATTCAATCAGGGATGCCCCTTTTAGAGGACTAGTGCCTCAAGGACCGTGATACCTAGTGTCTATTCTTTCCCCGGCACAACCTTTGAGAAGGGGAGTTCGAGTATTTATACCTCCCGCTCGAACCAACGGACTCCCCTTAAGCAGTGGTTCTACCTGCAGACCGAGAAACCAAACGGCCTATTTCTATACCCCGGTCGCCCTCGGGGGGGGGGGCATGAAACATGAGGATACATTTTCATTCGAATACGTCAAATTTATTGTTTTTATCTGAAGTATACATCTTGTTTTTTTAGACTGAAATCGTATATTTTTATAAAGTAAATTTCAGCGGTGGTAGGAAAACATGATCCAAAGGCTTGAGTCAAAAGTTCACGTTTACTCCATTAAAAATTGAAAGAAAACATTCTTTGATTGCGCTTGCAATATTGCAGTCTAGAATTTGACCATTGTTACAACCATGACAGAGAAAAGAATCAAACCCAATCCGTAAATGCGAATGGGTGTTGTCTGGGTAGAAAGAAGCGAACAATGTGACCGTATGACAGACGGTCTTAACAGTTACCAGGAATTTGAAGATCAATGGACGTTACTGACATGTGTTTCGATATTTTTGTAAAAAGTTCGACAGGCTTAGACTGAACATATTTTCTCAAGGAATGAATTAATATGAATGCAATAATTGTTGTGGAGTTTTACCGTGTCATTAACGAAATTGGAAGTAGCATCAACAAATAAATCTTATTAAGGTTTAATAATGGAGATAATTGGAGATTGAATTTAGGTATTCATAGGTAAAAATAAATTGTACCAATGTTGAATAGATATGGTGAATTTCGACATTCTACATTCAAATTTCCAATAGTAACCTCTCAGTTAAATGCAGTGGGAATGAAATCTACCATGTGCAATACAAAACTCTTTTCTCCGTAATTTCATGGGTTTAAAATGCATTTTTCCTGGTAGTTTCTGTAAAATAATACGTGGTTTAATTAATTCCAGGCAACTTGGCAGGTGAAAACCGTCGGGAACCGTTTGTCCAAAAACAAGTGCATCGACCCAGTGGTTTCAAAATAAATATTTACTAATATTGAGTAAATATCGTGAATTTTAAAGTGTAAATTTTCATCAGTAGCTTTTAAACGTATGGAACAGTGTAGCTGAATTCGGCTTCCTACATGTCCTAATTCGATTTTCTTGGATTGTAAAGATTATCTTTTTAATATGTTTGGATCTCACATTTACTGGTTTTGGTTCTTAGGTTCTTAAACAATGGCAAAGAGGTAACTCCTTCTAATGCGCCTAAAGTATATTTAAATTCACCTTGTTAAAGTTCTATTATAAACATAAGCAAAACACTTCTTATAAACGGACAACAAAATTACGATGACTAGGCGACACATAACCCTTTTCGGAAAATTGATTTAACATACCAAGTCTGAATATTATCCTAGACCTGTTTTCTATGTTAAACTTCCCATTTCGGTTTGAGTGCTTCTCTTGCTATATTTGAATCCTTGTTTGACTATGTTTTGGTACTAATGCTATTGATGAGAGGTTACATGAAATACATATAGCATACCTAAACTTTCCATATTTCCACGTATTCAAACCTCTTTGTATTTTCAGTGCTATACAATTTAAACAAATGAACAATTTTTTGTTAAACCATTGTTTGATAAAATTCATGTCAGACAAGTTTGAAAACTGTACTGTTATGTACCCTAGGTGACCACTAGTCAACTAACAGAGGCATCGACATAGTCCTTTAAATATACAAGTTTACCGATGTTAAATAAATATGGTAAATTTAATTATGCTATTTGTACATTCTAAGAAGTACCCTCTCACAATTCCATTCATTTTGTGAACATCTCCAAGAATGCAAAAGAAACGTCAATTTTTATCAAAAGTTTTGCCATCTTTTGACAAGTTTATCAATAAATTACAGGATATATTCTTTATGTTCGTGCTGCCTCGGTGTTGCTGCGGTGATATCTTCACTCTTCTATTTACACAATTTGCGTTTTTTAGTTTTTCGAATTGTAATTTTCATCTGTTGAGCGCAACAACAATTTCTTAATTTGTAGTTGGGAAAGCAAATACGGCATTCATAAAGATAAAAAAACACGATTACTTCCTTTTCCGTCAACTTATCTTTTAATTATTTCTTTATATTGAATTTTGGTACTAGAAAAAGTTAGTATTGGGTTTTGGTGACCTAGCTCACGCCGCTTTTATAAAGACTTGTTTTTTTTTCTTACATTTCAATGACAGTTATCTATTTTGATCATATTTTGATTGGATTCCACTTTTTTCTTCATCAACTATTCCGGATCAAGGCATTTAGTTTAACGATAAATCTATTGATTTTAGGGTGTTATGGTAGATGACCACACTTTATGACTCTTTCTGGGTGATATGTTTTCTTCATGTGATATTTTTCTTCATGAGGTAACCTACCATAACACACAGGCATAAAGACAGTATTTTATTAATTATCATTATCATGTGGAAGTAAGCGGTCTTTGATTGACGACGTGACTTTTCAGCTTGTGTTTTCAGACAATAGTTTAAATTAAAACTAAAAAAAAATTAGTCCGTTCTTACAAAAAAAATCTTACAATGTTAGATCATTGGTAATCGTATTGCCTATAATATAATGCAAAACAACCCATTTGAAACGATTTTTCTGGTTAAGTGGATTTCATAATTCTATGAGGACCCTGTAATGTTTTAGTACATGTAATTAAATGTTAATTTTATCATTAATCTATAATAAAATTACAACCAATACAAGACAATCTAAAGCCAACAAATAGAAACAGATGGCCAGAAAAAATTACATCATGTTTAAAAAAAGAAAATTGAAGATATGACAGAAAAACACGATCCACATCTTACATATTTAGATTACAACAACAACAACAACAAAAAACAAATTTGAAAAAGCCAAATTTAACAGGGCTTTTGTTTAGTTACCTTCATCAGGCTACAAGTGACCTAAAAGGGAGATCAGTCAAAAGTTATAAATTACCAGTTTCATTTATGGACCGAAGAAATATACAGTTCATGACGCAATGAACTGAAATAACCTTAATATAAAAATAACAATCCGGGAGTTTTCAAATTATAATGCTGAAAAGATGTAAACTGTATCATTCCAACTCATATTCAAGTACCCGAAAAAATTAAGAGCACTCAAGCACGTGGAATTTTAAATGTTCTGTGATTCACTTGATAACAATAAGGACGTTTTACAAATTTCAATGCTATGAAGATGTAAACTACATAATTTTAACTCATATTCAAGTAAGAAAACAAAACTCAAGCAAGAGGAGTTTTGAATATTCGATGATTGTCACTTGAAAGCTTCCAAGCTATATTATATTTTGAATAAAATAAAACAATATCGTGTTCAGAATCAACCACTGAATTATTCATTTCATTTTTACATTCTTGATTGTTTGATTATTGTTGCTGACTCTCATATTTTGGAGGATAACTCCTATAACAAACAACTTAATGCTACGTGTATTATGGTCTACTAGATGGCTTTGGGGATTTCCATTTAAGATATCGTTAGACACAAATTGAAATTCGAATCGGAATTCGAAGATACCAAAGGGCAGACAGAAATCGTTAAGTCGGAAGACAGACAAGGAATTGTTGAGTTGATGTAGACAGTTAACACAAATCAATACACGTCTATAAAGGTCAAAAATATATAATAAAATATCATTTTTAAATTTTGAAACTTGTTATAAATTATTACTGAGCGCATTTTGGTTTGAAAAACTGCTTTTGTCTGAAAATTTGTTTTTTTTTAATTTAGTCTCTGGAATGATATGTGCTCTAATTATATTGTCATATTTCCTTTTTCAATTTTTTGTGGCTATCTTTTTTTCTTTTTTTTCAGATTTCGTCTAAGTGAAGCTAAATGACGCCCATTTTCAAGGAACATTTAATTTTAGAAAAATACGACGATTACAGATTTAGCTTACTTAAGTTTTCTGATTTACCTTCATCAGATACTCCTGGGGCAAAAAAGGAAGACTGTCAAATTTTATGAATTTCTCGTTACATTAATGGAGCAAATGAAATACGATGTGAACGTTGAGAAGCCAAAAATAAAAATAACAATCAGAGCATTTTTGAAATTGCAATGTTTTAAAGATGCAACCTGTATTTTTCAAACACATAAACACATACTCAACTATACTTAAATAAATATTAAAAAGATATTGTCAAGGAAATATGCAACAAAGTCAAAAACATGTTTTTATTACGTCTTGGTCGTTATATATATCTCTGATAAGTATATTGTAGAATGTTACTGGAAAAAAACCCATTAATTTCAAAATATAGTAACATTCTGGTACATATAACAGTTGTTCGTCGTCGATAACTGGGTTTTCAATGAAGGTTGATTTAGACGAATGGAATATGTATTCGAAATGAAACACTTAATAATATGTTCACATCTTCGGCAACCAGAAGGAGAAACCAGAAAAACGACGAAAGAAGAAATAATACTGTAACTGAAAGACAAGCGGATCAAGAAAAATTCAGTTGTGAGAAATATATGTCAGATTAAAATGAATATTCAACATCATTTGATATTGTTGAGAATACAATATCTAAGTCAAATCTGTTCTGCTCAAAACGAATGTTAATCTCGATCATGTCATTTCAGTGAGGGTTGTACTGATTTTTGCATGGCATGATTGTCCATGAGATAGCCACCCAACAAATGACAGTAGAATTTAATCTTCTACAGGTCAGTTGCTGCTGAAACATATCTTGTTCTTAATTATATCGGTTTGATAAAAACTTTTCAGCAAATCCAGTTATATCAAATGAATATGCAGATATTAAACATCAGAATAATCGAGAGTGTGGCACTTCCAAGAAACTTGAAGACGAAGAAAGTTTACCGGATGTAAAAAACGAAACGGAAAATATCTATACCAATTTATCATCAGAGTTACAAGTCAAATGACCAGCAATATCTATCGTAGAACTGGAAAACTTGGGAAACAAAGGACGAAAATATGACTACTCAAAATTGAGAACAGAGTTTGCGGTAAGTTTTTAGCTTTCCAATTTTAAATGAAATAGTATTACTTGTGGGAAACGGGGCACACTACTTTTCCTTGTAAACCGTCTTCATTTATAATAGCGAAACATAGTATTGGAGTATTAAAAACTACTGTTGTGTGTGAACGATAGCGACATTAATAATGAGTAATGAAACATTCATTCTAATCGCCTAATATAATGTAACATTTATTCTAATTGCCTTGTGTTTCTTAAAATTGTGCCAATAATTGAAATACATGGACACCTCTGAAATTTATTTTCAAAGTTTAACTGAACTTCGTTCTTATCGCGTTCTTCACATACCAGGCAAAACTATCAGTGTTTTCGACAATTAAATTTGACGCAAGTCTGATTTGCAATTAACTTAGTTGTAAATAAAATACTAATAAAATTTTCTTGACAACACAATCTATATTTATCATACATAAATTCATAGATATTTAAACACAAGTAAATTATCAGATATCCAATACAAATAGTCGAACGACAAAGTTTGTTCATCTACTTCTTCAACCTTGCTGTGTTCCGTCTTCCCTTTGTTTGCAAATGTTGCCGTCCCATCGAAATTGTGTTTAACCCTTTGGTATCCTTTCGCTCTATCTCGGAATGCAGCATTTCGGACTGCTCAAATTTTATAACTGTAACCCCCTTATAATTGGTCTCGAGAGTAAGAATTTCAATGACCATGGCCACACAATATGATACAACTTCATAATAATAAACACGTTGGTTTAAAAAAACATGGTTGCCAGAGTAACAATTCTAAAGGACGAGGTCGTTAAGGTCCATTTTTGGCCGACGAATTTGGCTAGAAAATGAAAATTAGCTAATATCTATTATTTTATATTTTTTGTATTGATTAATGTCTATAAAAGAAAATCCAACAGAATTTTTAGTTTAATTAGTTCTTCAATGATAACATGACAGGTGGAAAATTCTTAAAATGCGAAAATATTGATAAATTAATTAATTTGATGCAATATTTGCTGCTATTTTGCCGGTTTTAATATAGATCGCACAAAAACATCACGACAAAACTTCGCAAAATTAAAGATGTATCAAGTACAAATATGTGGTTAAAATGTCTTCGTTTTTTTATGCGATCGTTTCTATTTTGAACAAAACCCC